>PVJA010047029.1:0-14851 GCA_004027025.1 Myocastor coypus
TGTTTGATCAATCTTATATACCTATATGTATTAATCTAAACTGATCTGATGATGAAAATATGTAATATAACCATTGTTAAATTTAAACAATAAAAAATTGAAAAAAAATGGTACATCAAATCTATTTTACAGTTATCATTTTGGAATATGCCCTGTTGATGCTTTAACTGTCTAAATCAGAAGAATACAAAAACTAGCTTTTCCCTTCTCTGGAGTGCTAGGGAGGGAGCCCAGGCCTCGCTCATGCCAGGCAAGCACTGTACAACTGCACCCTGGCCTGGCCCCAAACCCCATTCCTGTCTGTGTTTATGAAGTCTTTCATTCTCCTCTTCATTGCCCAAGCTGCTCAGTGCTAATGGACGCCACGGATGTGCCAGCCTACACGTATTCTTCCTAATGAGTTTTAGACAGGGAATAGGACAAGTCATCTATTATCACCAGAGTTCCTAAGTAAGGGTGCCAATGCAGGCAAGGAGAAATGCAAGAAGTCTCTGCCTTTTGGGGCCAGTGTACTTCTGATTTTAAGAAACTACCTCGAGTTTTTTTTTTAATTTATTACTTTTAATAAGAAATAATATTGAGATAGTTTCAAGACATGTTAGTAGGACAGCCACAATAACTGACACACTACATATTGTTGTGTTCATAGTAGTTGTTTACAGTAAAAGATGCAGACATGATAACTCTGCTAAACACTATCAGTACAAATATTTTTTCTCACTAAACTAAGAAAAAGTAGTTATATACATAGAACCATATTTGATAATAGTAGTGGATTACTGGTGCAACTGGCAATATCGGTAGCTGTTAACTTGAGGCTTTTATAGCTCAGCCTACTAATGTGGCTTTACTTTTTATACCTTGTGACTAAACTTTTCTGCTGGGTGGTTAAAGGCAACTTTAAGCAAGACCTGTACAGCAAAACATGTAGTTTTTGTATCTCTCAAGGTCAGTCACATCCCCTCAGGATTTATTTTGGAACCATGTACAGTGTTTTGTAGAACTGTTGTCAGTGTCAGCCATCTGGATGAGTCACAGCCATTGCTTGACTAGTTTGCTCTCTGTGAAAGCCTGAGAGAATGTTTTCTTCTTAGCTTTCTTCTTAGGCATACTATATGTCATCAAGCCCTTTCCTCTATGGTCCCATAATCTCCTTGAGTAGAAAATTTGGAACACCACTGCCACTGAGTTATAGGATGTTATAGTACAAGTTCTTTTATGCCCTCAGTCCTCACTGACCTAGTTGAGTTTTAATTGGTATGATGTTTACACTTAGCTGTCAACTTGACTGAATAAAACACATTTCTGAGTGGGTCTAGATGGGTCCTGGAAGTACCAGCTTGGGACCAATGTCTGGTCCCTGTTCTGTTCCTCACTGGCTCTGTTCCCTTCCTGTGCTTCTTAGCTTCCATGAATTGGATGGCTGTGCTTCATCAGGCCCTTCTTTCCTGGCTGCCCATGAAACTGAGAGCTAAATAAGCCTTTTCTTTAGGTGGCGAGTACCAGGTAGTATGTGCCAGCGATATGAAAGCTAACTAGTAAAATTATGTACTAACTTTTATGGTTTGTGTCTAGTTGTCCCCCTAAAGCCTCATGCAGTCATGGGGCGGGGACTTCTGGAGTTTGAGATTAACTCATGATCCACTGGGGTTATGGGTGATTCGCTGGGATTATGGGTGATCCACTGGGATTATAAATTTCACTATTGCTGAGCTTATGAGTGTGAGTGCTATGCCCAACCTGAGGCAGAGAGCCTGAATTCAATATAAGAGAGACAGACACGCTCTTTCTGTTACCATTGTTGCTGTTCTGCAGCCATGAACTGCTGCTCTCTGCCATGTGCCACTCCGCCTTGGAGCCAGCCGAGTATGGACTGAAACCTCCAGTAACTGTGAGCTAAGTAAGTCTTTCCTTCCTTCCTTTTGAGTCTTGGGTATTTGTCCCAGCAATGTGAGAAGAGTAACTGAGACCCTGCCAATCAATAGAATTTTCTGACTTTGAAATGACAGCAAGAGGAATAGTATCTTGGGACTGTAGTGGATACTCTGTCTGTACTACCTACCCTATATCACTGCAAAGAATTGACAGTATAACAATATTTTTCCACCCAATAGAAATATATCTCTCCATGTACTATTCTATACAATATATGAACTATATGACAATATATGAACACAAGTCAAGCACCATTTCCTTGGACTTAAACTATTCCTAGTTTCCAGAGGAGTTATGTATTAGCTTTTGCTTACTATGACAATCTGAGGTGATCAATTCACAAGAAGCTAAATCTTGGAAAACACACAAATACCCATCAACTGAGGAATGGATAAAGAAGGTGATATCTTTACACAATGGAGTATTACTAAGCTGTGAAAAGATAAACTCAAGGGTTTTATAGGTAAATTGATGCAGCTACAGATCATACTCATAAGTGAAATAAATCACGCCCACATGTGTAATCATCCTATTGTCTCATTAGTGTAAGAACCTCAAACAACCAATAAAATCTGAAAGGTCCAATAGACATTGTGACAAAGGAAAGAATCTGCTCAACAGGAAGGAACAACTAGGAAGACGGAAAGGACAAGAGAAAGAAGGAGAAAGAGAAATACATATGAATGTATATAGGATAACTTGGAAAATTGTACTGCGGAGCTCTGCTGGTCTTTTGGAAGGATCAGTTAATGTTCAATTTTTTCTCTCTCCTTTTTAATTTTTATAACTTTTTGACTGATTTTGCATGCTTATACCTGACAATCTGAACAACTAATTGGAACACAATAATATACAATATAACAACCACTGTTGAATTTCTTTTGTTTTGTTACCAAAATTCTGTATCTTTTTAAAGTTTTTCTAACCATTTTTTATTCTCTGCAAAAAATTTTTAAAAGAAGGAAAGGTCTATTTTGGTACTGGGGATCAAACTCGGGACCTTGCTCTTGCCAGGCAGATGCTTACACCACTGAGCTATCTCCCTAGCCCAGGAGAGGTGTATTTTGGCTTAGGGTTTTGAAGGTAGCAGTGCATGGTGAATCTGTTACTCTAGCTCTGGTCTGTGGTAAGAGAGAGAAATTGTGCATGGTGGAAAAAGCTGCTCACCTCCTGGTATCCAGGAAACCAAGACAGAAACAGAGGAGCTGAAGTCCCAATTATATAGCACATAGAACTTTATATTTTTGATGGAAAATACTGAGTTTCAAGACATTAAATATTTTTCAGGAGGATAAACAGTAATGCCTATGTGAGCTACCTCTAGAAATCTCTTGCATAGAAAATACACTATTTTACCCTGGCTTCTTAGAAATCATTTTCACGGGGGAAACATTTCTTTGGGGGAGCTGGCACGTGTATTCACAGCCAAGATTTTCAGAAGGTGAGTGGATCATCGGGGCACTAAATTCTGGGGATTTGTTCATTGGTGAGTTCCTGGCTGAATGTGCTGTTAGCAAGTGGGGCCTAGGTGGGCGAAGGCAGGTGTCTTAGTTTCTTTCTCTGGTTGCTGAGACAAAATACCTGATACACACATTTAAAGGAGGAAAGGCTTACTCAGTTCACAGTTTGTGGAGGTTTCAGTCTGCTGGCTTCAAGGCAGGGGAGCTTGGCAGAAGACAATAGTTCCTGGGAGCCAGAAGGTAGAAAAGCAAACAAGAAACTGTAATAGTTTTTTTTTTCCTGCTCCTTTTATACTCTGTCTAGGCTCTCAGGAATTAGTGCTTCACCAAACCAATTAGTGGACCAATTCAGTAATCACCCACCCTTAATATGAGCATCCTTAATCCTAGCATTGCACTGTAAAGCAATTGCATACTCCAGATTCAGCCACCTCTTAACGAGCCCCATCTATAATGACATGACGCTTTGGGGGTGCATCTAGGCACAAGCCAAAGCAGCAAGCTACCGCTAGCCCGCCCAGGAGGGAAGTGCGCATCTCTAGCTCCCCCCCAGCTCCCCACCCTTCTTCGTGGCTGCTACGAGGTGAGCACGCTTTCCCACACCAGGCCCCGCTGCCGTGCTGTCCCTGCTTTGCAACCAGCCAGCCATGCCTGAAATTGTAATGTTTCCTCCTTTGGGTAGTGGGTGTTGAGGATTTTGTCCCAACCACCTGAAAATAACTAAGACAGGTGTGCTGGAAAAATCCTCTGCCACTTGGGGCCCGGCGGGATGGCTCAGTGGTCTAAAGCGCCTGCTTGGGAAAGCTTGGGCGGCTGCAGGGACCGCGGTTCGATCCCCGGCACCACATGCTGCGCCAGCCCTGCCCTCAGGGCAGGCTGAGCGGGACATAAGAATGAGTGAATAAACAAAGGTTCTGAAACAAGAAAAAAAAAAAATAAAATTTAAAAATTCTTTTGTTTTTTTTAAGAATTTTTTTAAATTTTATTTTTATTTTTTTCTTGTTTCAGAACTTTTGTTTGTTTTTATTTATTTTTATGGCCGGCTCAGCCAGCCCTGAGGGCAGTGCTGGCGCAGCATGTGGTGCTGGGGATCGAACCGCGGTCCCTGCAGCCGCCCAAGCTTTCCCAAACAGGTGCTTTAGACCACTGAGCCATCCTGACGGGCCCCCTAAAAAAATTCGTCAAAAAAAAAAAAATCCTCTGCCACTGAGCTTCATCCCCAGTCCTTATATCATGTGTTCTAAAAAACAGAAAAAACTTATAAACATTGAGGAGTCAACTACATATAAATCATATTTTTAGACAGGGATTCATTAAGCAGTTCGGGCTGGCCTTGAACTCATTATGTCATCTACACTGGCCTTGAACTCATACCAATCCTTCTGCTCTAGCTTCTCAAATTCTAGGATTACAAGTGTGTGTCACTACGCTCAGTTCATAAATTATATTTTAAAATTAAAAGACTAAAGCACTCTAATGTTTGAAAAGGAACGATTTTTAAATAGCAAAGAATATTTTCACAGAAAGAAAACAGCACACAAAATTTATTACATGACTAAGGCATGGCAGTATTAGGCTCCTAAAATACAATACAATTTAAAATTCATTTCAGCATTCCTGATATTTATCATAATGGAAATAAAACGTTAATGATAACATGTTTTGGGTTATTGTGAAAAGGTTTTCCTATGGCACTGTGAAGTGATTGCTGAAAATTAACAATATTTCTTATAAACTTCTATTTGTATAATTCAATTCCCCTAACAAAATTTCTTTCTTTCTTTCTTTCTTTCTTTCTTTCTTTCTTTCTTTCCTTTTCTTTCAAATTATGGCTGGCTATGCCTGCTCTGGGGGTGGGGCTGGTGAAGTATGTGGTGCTGGGGATGGAACCACGGTTCTTGTGGTTGCCTAAACTTTCCTAAGCAGGTGCTTTAGACCACTGAGCTATATTGCCAGGCCCCCCCACCAAAATTTGTGTAAGTTTAGGTAACAATAGAGATTGTTGATATTCACTGGTACTATTTGTCATGCTCACAGTGTGCCTTCAGGGAAAGCCTACTGGGGAAGGAACTACATTTTCTTTTAAGATAAAGAGTGATCAGGCAGGCTGAGATCAAACTATGAATATGAATATGAAAAGCATGAATTTCTTCTCAAATTGCTAAGAATAAGTGTTAAGAATAAGAATAGGAGCATCAATTTCTCTTACACTTCTGAACCTTCTGATGGAAGTGGGAATTGAATGTTCATGCAATAATCAGAACCGGTAAAGCAGTGCAATTATGTTTGAGAAGGTAAGACTTTTTATCCAGAAGAAAATTCTATGTGAGATCTATATAACCATATTTCGTGTGTTCCAAATTCTCATTTAAAACAATTCTATTTGTTTATTTTACAAAGAAATTAAACAAAATTTTTTACTTTATAAAAGAATAACAGCATTTAATGCTCTGGGTATCATTACCTTCAGTGTAGTGTAGTTAATGCAGTGTAGTGTGGCTAATTCAGCGTGGTGTGGTCTATATAAGACATAGATAAAAAAGATGCTAACAAAGAAGAAAAAATACAAAACTTTCCTTTCCCTGAACTAAAATAAACTAGTAGTATAAATGAAACAAATTAGCATGTATATTAGAATACTCTTCTCTAATGATAACAAATGCTGGCAAAGATATAGCTTAAAAGGAACTCATCCATGCCATTGGTAGGAATATAATTGAGTAATTCTACTTTGGGCCCATTTTCGCGATTTCCCACCATTGGCTTTGCTCCAAGCCCCTCTCCATTCTGACTGGTGACTTCGTACTAAGAGTAGGAGAAAGCCAAAGCACTGATGGTTCAGTTAGTTGTCTAAATGAGTGGAGCCAGATCAACAGGTAAAAATCAACTGAGATAGCACAGAAAGTGGACCAACAAGGGCTTTTTATTTATTTTTTCTTGAAGAGAGGTACAGGATTTAACAATAACTCCTTTATGAAATGTCTTCTTCACAGAAGTATTTTCCACTTTCAGTAAAATTCTTGTATACTGAGGAAGCATACAGGAATGATAATCAAAAGCAAATTTGCCTCTTCAAAGTTAACCAGCCCATTGGAGCCTTATATAATCAATCGAAGTTTTCTAAGCGTCAACCTGCCAGTTATGGCATGGGGCAAAAGTATACTAAAACATTGTTATGTGCTTCAAATTCAGACTTAACTGGGTTGGGCTGAGAACTTAGCTCCATGCTCTAGTGCTTGTCTTTCATGTCAATGTGAAAACCCTGAGTTTAATCTGAAGCATTACAAAAACAACCAACTGGGCACTCTGTCATTTTACTTGTTAAATTGGCAAGACTGAAAAGGTGTCACAGAATCATGTCTGACATTTAAAATTTAGACTCAAGCTTTATAATTCATCATTCTTTAAAGAACAAAGAGTTTTTTCATGTTTCAGGGAGGAAAATAGCTTTTTCCTTGATTGTAAAAAAAAAAAAAATGAAGATGGAAGTGGTGAGGTCTCTAGGCCTCCCGGCACTCTGGAGGAAGGAGGATTGCCACAAGTTCAAGACAAGCCTGGGCTATATGTTTAGTTCAGGGCCAGCCTGTATATACAAAAGACCTGGTCTCCCCCCAAAATTTACTCTTCCAATACATTTGTAAAACTTTAGGACAGAAATATTTTTATTTACAAAATTGAGATTCTCTGTTGCTTTCTATCAATATCACTGTAAGAATAAATCCTTCAATAGCTAAATTTTCTAGCTAACCATGAGTTCTCTGTGTTGTCAATCAGGGCCCTGTATTTATTATCAGACTCTGTGTTTCAATGAGTTTGGAGCAAGGGGAAAAAGTCAGGAATATGACTTTGCTATTGGCCTGGATGCAGTGAAGACAATATGGGCTCTGTATCTGCCAGGGACTTCCTGAGCAACAGAGAGTGCACATGTTTTTCAATATTGCCCCTCAAATTGCTGTTTGTCATCTAAAGTCCAGTGCGCTGAGGGAGTTGAACCACCACAGGGTCATTATGCTTGGGTGGAAAAGATCTATCTTTATTTTCATTCTATTCAGTGCCATCAAGCTATTTATTAAAGGATAAAATTGGAAATTCTCCACTTTATTCTTTTTGAGGACTGGTTTACTTTATTCTTTTTGAGGACTGGTTTACTTCAACAGCACAACCTGAGGGAAAGAAAGAAGGCTTTACAAATGGCACTGTGGATTGTTCAAGCCTTTTGGTGCCGACAGGCTGCCACTGTCCGGTGACACTATGTTCATTGTTGAGACAATTGAATCACATTGCTTCTCTGTTGTGAGTCGAAATATTTGAAAATCTTGTTGCTGAGGCTGGCTTCATGAAATTGATATATCATTTGGGGAGCTACTGAATGAAACTCATTACATGAGGCTTTCTGCCTGGAGGAATTTCTTCTTTTTCTGAAAACGCATTCTGTTTCATTTGTACCACTCATTCATCCCTTAGTGCTGTGTATTGTAATTGTTTGTGTCCATGGCTTTTTCCCTTACTCAACCATAAAATCCATGAGACCAGGGTCCATAGTTAACTCATTTTTTAATTTAAAAATGCTGCAGATAGAAGCCAGGGCCTCTCGCATGCTAAGCAATCATTCTATCACTGAGATATGGTTCAAGGCAGATTCATTTTAATCTGCTCAGTGAGAACTTCCGCTTTGCTATCCCAGGTCAGCTAAGTATGTTTGAGTAAATAAATATACATGTGAGCTGTTTTTATTTTGTACTAACTACAGCATGGTTAGAGGAATACTCAGATGAGCATAAGCAAAAATCTCAAAGAACTTCTCTGTCATAGCTGGAAGTAAAAGGCTTTAAAGTTCTGTCATCCAGAGCTACTTGGACGCAGAAAGAAAGAAGAGAAACATTTTGAATTGTTCCTGCTGACAAAAATCTAAGAAATCTAAAACACTCAGAAACTGTTATAAGGTTTTTGGTCCTTTTGTGTAAAGGAAGACATTTAATTAAATTAATTAAAATCAAATAATGAGTAAGAAATTACTATCAGGGATGTCACTCCGTGGTAGCAACCTTGCCTCATGTGTAGAAAATTCTAGGTTCCACCCACAAAAAAATGACTGTTCACTAACAGTGTAGTTGATTCTAGGGCGTTAAACCGTATTTCTTGGGCTAGCAATGTAGCTCAGCGGGCCAGGACTTGCTTAATATGTTATATAAAAAGTTCAACATTTGATCCTAGTGCCACAAAAACAAAACAAAACAACTCAAGTCTCTTACATACTCAAAGTCAGGTAGTAAAGGCTCCAGCCCAGTTGAGACATCGTCCATCCTCAGTTGGATTTTAGGCCAGTGTAATTTTGCACATGTGGAGGCCAATGTGATTGCAGTCAAAAGATGATGCGCTGAAAAGGCCTAGAAAGGCTGCTCTGCAGTGAGGGAAGGGACGGGGCGAAAAAAAAAATCCTCAATGCACCAACAGGAAGACTCTATTAAGAAAGAGTAGGTAAAACCACTAAGTCAAAGTGGCAGGCTAACCTAGATGGAAGATAAAGACGGGACTTTTATTTTACTTTATTTTTTTGTCTTTTTGAGACAGGGTCTTGCTATGCAGTTGAGGCTGGCCTTGAGTTCACTTTTGTAGCCCAGGCTGGTCTTGAACTCGCACCAATCCTCCTGCCTCAGCCTCCCGAGTGCTGGGATTACAGGCATGCGCCACCACGCCCGGCTAAAGACGGGACTTTTAGATCAGATAGAAGTGATGCAATCTTCTAGGTCAAAGGAACCCCCTTTCCTTAGAAATAAAGGTGACAGGGAGTCAACATAAAAGACATAGGGGGAAAGGGGGAAAGGAGTGGAGAGGAAAAGGAGGGAGATGGTAAGATGAACTGAGCAAAAATGGCAGAAACTAGCTAGGTGTGGTGATGTACACTTGTAATCACTCTAGTAGGCTGAGGCCCGGGAAATGTAGCAACTTAGAAAGACTCTGGGGGCCCGGCAGGATGGCTCAGTGGTCTAAAACGCCTGCTTAGAGAAGCTTGGGTGGTTTCAGGGACCGCAGTTCAGTCCCCAGCACCACATGCTGCGCCAGCTCTGCCCTCAGGGCGGGCTGAGCCGGCCATAAAAATGAGTGAATAAACAAAGGTTCTGAAACAAGAAAAAAATAAATAAATAAAATAAAAAATTCTTTAAAAAAATAGAAAGAGTCTGACTCAGGAAAAAAAAAAAAAAAAAAAGAAGGCTGGGATGTAGCTAAGTTCAAAGGCCCTGAGTTTATTCCTCACTGCTGCAAATAAACAGAGGAAAAGAAGGTGGGGGTAGGGGGACAAAACCAGTGAGGAAGTGGAGCAAGGTACACGGTGGCTCAGGCAGGCCTGTAATACCAGCACTGGGGAGGCTGAAAGTAGGAGGATCACTACGAGTCCAAGCTGGGTAGTGAGACCCTGTACCAAATACAGCTTTAAAAAAGAAGCAAAAATCAGCAAGGAAGAACTGAGAGTGTCATATGATCAGGACTAATGTAATGAGTTCAGGCATGATATTAGAAAGTCAGGTAAGAATGATTAAACTATGATTAATCATATAAAAATATGCCAGACACTCACTATATACTACTAATCATACTGAGTTCTTTTTCTGTTGTTTGCATCACTCAATCTTCAAATAACTATTCAAACAAAAATGTTAGGGTTGCGAGCATATTTCAGTGGTCAACTGCGTGCTTAAAATGGTCAAAGCCCCGAGTTTCACGGCTATTGTCTCCCTCAGGAAATTTATCTCAGCCGGGCGTGGTGGCGCACGCCTGTAATCCCAGCACTTGGGAGGCTGAGCCAGGAGGATTGGTGCGAGTTTGAGACCAGCCTGGGCGACAAAAGTGAGTTCAAGGCCAGCCTGAAATGCATAGCGAGACCCTGTCTCAAAAAGACAAAAAGAAAACAAAAGAATATTTATACCCGTTTTCCAAATTTCTAAAGTGAAGCCTCATGTATGTCACTTTCAAGATCAGCTAGACAGAAAGAAATTAAGAGTAAATTCCAACTCAGAAATAATTTAGGTGACTCCTGGCAGACACCAGCCCTGGATCATTGCCACTAAATGAATACAGCTTGCTTGATACTGGCTTATAGACCTGTATGTATGGCATACAATGTATTCCCCACAAAGCTTGTTAACACTGCAATAAATAAAACCAACTGACATCCAGTAGAGTATTGTAATGGCATTTAATTAAAAATAAAATGGGTTCTATTTTCGGAAGTTTTAATAACAGAAAAATTATAAACTCCTTTCACCTCCTTTCAGTCCATACACTTCTCAATCTTCTAATTCTAGATTTTTCGTTTGTGTTTTTTGTGTTGTTTTGAGACAGGAGCCTGCTCTGTAGCACAAACTAATCTTGAACTCACAGTGATCCTCTTATCTCAGCCTCCCGAGTGCTGGGACTACAGCCACGCGCCTCTGTCTCTGGCCTCAATCTTGTAACTGTAGCAGTTCATTTTACTTGTTAACTCCAGGCCAGCCTCAAATATGCTCCGCTCCTGCCTTAGCCTGCTGAGCAGCTGGGGTTAGAGGTGTGTGCCCCTGTGGTGCTTCACAGGCCCGCTCTTACCACACACCCTAATCCAACGGCTTCTAGATGGCAGAAAAGGAACAGTCTGTGTGTTATTGTTCACATCAGTCAGTTTCTGTCACATCAAATCACATAACTGAGAGACCACTGCAAGAGCCTCCCAGCTCTGTCCATTCCGTGATGCAGGTCTATCAATAATTTGTGTCCCTCCTAACCAGAAAATACCACCTCATTTGAGGGGCACCTTTGCCTTGCTCCACTCTATTTTTATTTAATTAAATTAACAAATTTTGGGGGGTCAGTGAGATAGCTCAGCGGTCTAGTGCCTGCTTAGGCAAGCTTAGGCAACTGCAGGGACTGCAGTTTGATCCCCGGCACCACATGCTGCGCCAGTTCCACCCCCAGGGTAGGCTGAGCTGGCCATAATATATATTTTTAAAATGCAATTAAAATAAGTAAATAATTTTTTGTGTTGGGGATTGAACTCAGGACCTTGCTCTTTCCAGGTGGGTACTTATATTACTACGCTATCTCCCAGCCCTTGCATGGACTCGAATGTTTTAGCCTTAAACTGTACATGACCACCATCAGCATTTCCTTGATTCTATCCCCAACAAGAAGAAAACCAAGCAAGTTTACAGAGCACTGTTCCATTCCATATATCACTGGATCCTTATAATTCTGTAAGCTTGGACACACATATTGATTTTCATATTCTTGTCAGTTGATGTATGTAATGGGATGTCACATTTCATTAGCTATGCTAATTCATTAAGCCAAATCAGAAATGTAAAAAACAAAGTCAATGGTCAAGGTTAAAATATAAGGTCTGGATGCTGGAGTATTTGCAATTTAGATCAACAACTTCCAGAGAAATGGCATATTTGTGCCTGAAGATTCTTTCCCTAAATAGAGGAAAATTCTGAAAGAAGAATGGAAGGAAGGAAGGAAGGAAGGAAGGAAGGAAGGAAGGAAGGAAGAGAGAAAGAAAGAAAGAAAGAAAGAAAGAAAGAAAGAAAGAAGGAAAGAAAGAAAGAGGGGCTGGGGAGATAGCTCCGAGGCACAAGTGCCTGCTGGGCAAGTGCAAGGTCGTGAGTTCGAACCCTGGTCCCACAAAAAAGAAAGAAAGAAAGAAAGATCTCATATAGATGGAACCAAACCTTGCAGAATCTTCTCGTACATGTGCTTCTTTTCATTTGGGGTGACATATTTTCCTCAGTGCTGGGCACGAGACCCAGGTTCTCACACATGTTAGGCAAGTACTCTCCCAGAGCTTCATTTTAAAGGCAAGAAAGCTAAAGGAGGCCAGATGTTGTGGTGCATGCCTACAATCCCAGCGCTCGGGAGGTCAAGGCTGGAAGATCCTCTCAACTTCACGTTCAACTTGTGCTACACAGTGAGTTTAAGGTCAGCCTGGGGCACAGCTGACTCAAAAAGCAAAAGCAAAAACAAAATGAAAAACCGCTAAAAAGACAAATGAAGAGATGACAGGCTTGTTCGGAGACACAGGGTATTGTTGGTCGTGCTCTTTTTGCCGACTTATAGACCAGTGCTCCTTTACCTACACGCTCTTCCCTGTGCCCATCGCTCTGGCTGGTGACCACTTTCAGTCCTGTATTGTTGATTTTGAGTCCTTACATGCTTGGGGTTTTTTGTCTCTTCCCTCCATGTTTCCATTTTATTGTTGTTCTTTAGTTTCCTTGTGTGGTACTGAGGTTTAACAGGCCCTTTGCACTTAACTGCAATTTTCAGCTTTTAAAAATATATTTTTTTTCATTTTGGGGCAGAGTCTTGCTAAACCATTAAATTATCCAGGATGGGCTTATACTTATGATCCTCCTGCCTCAGCCTTCCAGAGTGCTGGGACTAGAGACGTGTACCATCACACCCAACTTACGATCCACTTCTTAAACTTTCTGACCCCAGAAACGGTGCAACATGAGGGAACCAAAATCATTCAGAATGCTCATTAAATTGTAGACTCTGGGAACTCAAGCCTGAAGGGTCTGACTTAGAATATCTGAAGAAGGAGACTCAGGAATCTCCATTTGAACAAGTAATCCAGGTGGCTACGATGCAAGGAATCCAAAGACTACTGTCCTAGCAAAGCCATTTTAAGTATTCTGAAATATGGCTGGGATTTGATTATTCTCAAAGTGAAAATGGGGGAGGTTTTTAGCCTGAGTGTTGCATTGCCTTCCATTCCAAGGCTCTTACACAATGCTAAATGACTTATTTGAGACACAGACTCTACAGTTTTCACTGCATTGAAATGGCTACACCTTAAGGCAGCTTAAGAAATAGCTTTTCCACACAGCCCCGTTCAAAAGGAATTAGAGCTGCTTCTACCTTAATAACTAATACTTCCAAATCTGTCTACAAGTATCTAAAAGAACAAAGGGCAGCTATATCTATATTTGTAGTTGTGTAGAACAAATCCATTGCCTTCAAAATTATAAGCCTGACTCATTAAAACTAGCAAAGAAAAAGCCCAAACCTCTGCCGAGTAAGAATAGAATTTTTAAGCACAGAAGTAATGGAATAAATCACACATGGAAAAATCAATAGATTGGAACTACACAGAAATGGAAAAATCTGAAGCTCAAAAGCCATTACTACATAAGAAAACCTAAAAGACAAGCCAAAAACTGAGGAAATGTTTTGAAAACCATGAAAAATGAATGACAGATCTTAAATATAAACGATACAAATCAAAATGGAAAATGAATACAAAGAACAGAGAAATATATAGGAGACAAGTTCAAGAAAAATGGATGTTTTATAATGTTCAACACTTTAAAGCCCAGTGACAGGGCCGGCCAAATAGCTCAGTGGATTAAAGCACCTACAAGCAGATGCAGGGACTGGGGGTTCCATCGCAGGGCCTACTGTGCTGGCTCCGCCCCCAGGACACACTGAAGCAGCAATTGAGACTGGGCATGGTGGCACATGCCTGTAATCCCAGGTCTTGGGAGGCTGTAAACAGTTGGATCACTATGAGTTCGATCGAGTAGTGAAACCTGAACACTCTGTAGACCCTTCCCTAAAAAATACAAACATCCCCCACAACACACAAAACACTGATACATACTATTTTGTCAAGTAAAGCAACCGCATTTTTTTTTCTTTTTTTGGTATCAGGGATGGAGTTCAGGATCTTGTGCTTGCCAGGCAGGTACTGTTCTACTTAGCTATCTCCCCAGCCCTAAGAACTTTTAAATAATTAAGTTAAAACAGAGTTCAGTGAAATGAATGGGCACATTCAAACAGTGCTGGAGATGGGCAAATTGACATCAAAATTTTTAATTAAAACTTCTTATAGTATTTCTTAGTATAATTGGTTTTTTTAAGAATTTTTTCATTTTATTCATTTTTTTTTCTTGTTTCAGAACCTTTGTTTATTCACTCATTCTTATGTCCCACTCAGCCCACCCTGAGGGCAGGGCTGGTGCAGCATGTGGTGCCAGGGACTGAACCATGGTCCCTGAAGCCGCCCAAGCTTTCCCAAGCAGGCGCTTTACACCCCTGAGCCATCCTGCCAGGCCCTTCTTAGTATAGTTGTTTAAAGTGCATATTAAAACCCAGTAAGTTACTTCCTAGAATTCTAGTCTAATGAAATAACAAATTATTCAAATGATTAAGTATAGAATTATTGTAAGAGGGAAAAATTAGAACCCAATATCTGTCCAGCAGTAAAAGAATGTTTTAAAATAAACAACCCATATTATATACATAGTGCAGAATGTTATACAGGAATGTAAAGTGAGTTTTCAAATTTTAGTGGCACTTAAGATGTGTCAAATGTTGGGGCCTGGCAGGATGGCTCAGTGGTCTAAAGCACCTGCTTAGGAAAGCTTAGGCGGCTGCAGGGACCGCGGTTCGATCCCCGGCACCACATGCTGCGCCAGGCCTGC
>PVJA010047030.1:0-14858 GCA_004027025.1 Myocastor coypus
AAAAAAAAAAAAAAAAAAAAAAAAAAAAAAAAAAAAAAAAATCCTTGTTCTTCAGAAATACACACTGAGGGCCGAGGATATAGCTCAGCAACATAAGAGCCTATCTGGAAAGCTCAGGTCCTGAGTCCTATGCCTGACAAGTGCAAGGACCTGGGTTTGATCCCAGGTACCACATGCCATGCCAGCCCTGGCAGGAACCCCAGGCACACCGTGTTGGCCACTGAAGCTGGGTGTGATGTCACATGCCTATAATCCCAGAACAGGGGTGGCTGAGATAGTTGGATCACTAGGAGTCTGAGCTGCATAGTGAGACCCTGTACCAAATGAATAAATAGGCCTTAGGAGCCAAAGAGGGCTGATGTTTCAAGCTATTCTCAAATGGTTGAAGGAAAACCCTATTGCTTCAGTATTGCTTATAGCAGTCAGCAGAGAGCTAAGATCATAATAATAATGAGTTAAAATAATCCATCATCATCATTATTATTATTATTATTATTATTATTATTATTATTATTATATTATGGCCAGCTCAGCCTGCCCTGGGGATGGGGCTGGCACAGCATGTGGTGTTGGGGATCGAACCACAGTCTCCACAGTTGCCTAAGCTTGTCTAAGCAAGTGCTTTAATCCGCTAAGCTATCTTGCTGGCCCCAAATAATCCATTATTTACTTAAATATTTCTATTCTCTGAACATGAATGAAAATGTAGTGGGTCTTTTTTTATTTTTTTCCAAACACTTCTGCTTTATTTGTTTTAGAAAAGGTATGAGCACATTTTTTTTTTTTTTTTTTTTTTCCTGGTGGCCAGCTCATCCCACCCTGGGAGCAGGGCTGGCACAGCATGTGGTGCTGGGCATTGAGCCACGGTCCCTGTGCATCCCTAAGCAGGCACCTTAGTCCGCTAGGTTATCTTGCCAGCCCATAAGTATGATTCTGATCTTTTCCCAAATCCACCTGCCTCCACCCTCAAGGAAAAGGGAAAACTCAAATGTGAATCAGCTTTTCCTCACTGTCATTTACGAATCTTTTCACCACTCCTAGAAATTTATTTGGGATTTATTAAACTTGCTGAATTCATAGGGTGGGAAAAAAACAAACCCAGCAGGAAATAGCTGCTCTGATCTTTTTTACCTTTTATTTCTGTGAATATCTTTTTTTCCTTCTTCTTCTTTCCCTTTTTAATACTGGGGGTGGAAATGAATTTTCTACCACTGAGCCCTTTTATGCTTTTATTTCTAAATTCTGATAGAAATTATAATTCTATCGCTGGGAAGATAGCTCCAAGGCACAAGTGCCTGCCTAGCAAATGCAAGGCTGTGAGTTTGAACCCTAGTCCCCCCACACACACACCAAAAAAAAAAACCTCTGAGAGAGTCTTATCAAGTTACTAAGCTGCCTAGGTTAGGTCGGAATCTGCAGTCTTGCTGTCCGGCCTCCTGAGTGCTAGGATTGTAGGCAGAAGCCACCTGGAAGTCCTAACTCAGACTGGCATGCCACCAGGTAGAGGGTTGGTGAGGTCACTCTTGCACAAGAATGTTGACTTTAATTTGAAAAAAATGTTAGGCCTTTGTTGTATGTGGTATAGAGCTCTTAGACATGAGAAAAATAAACATTGCTTACATCACTATTTCCCTGTCCTTCATGACTGAGCATTGCTTTATTAATGCAGAACTGTGACCTAGGCATTCGGGCAGGCTGTTCCTCTATTACCCAGGGCCTTAGCTCAAGCAGCATAACCTGGCCTGGACGGTTGCAGCTGAATATAAATCAGTAAGGGTGTATTTGGGAGCTGAGACCATCTCAGAAGCCCCACAGAGACCAGGTAGAGACCAGCCAGTGTAGGATAAGGGCTGCCCACCTCGGACCTTCAGCAGGGACTCCTGCTACCCCTGCTCAGCACGGGTTCCAGCTGGCCACACTTCTGACACCCAGAGAGCTCTGGTGGAACCAGGTACCCTGCCTGGCTCTGCCTGAGAGCCCCAGCTAGGAAGCAGTTTCTGTGGGTGCCTCTTGCAAAGGTTGGCCACAAGGCAGGTCCCTGGTGAGGAGGTAAATCACTGACGTGTCTCAGCAGAGTGTCCCTGGAACATGGCACAGCCCTGAATTCAAAAGACTGTCCAGGACTACCCGACATGCACCTGCCCACACCACCTGGGAACAACCAACCGAGGGGAATCTCCCAAGTTCTGGATTGTCCTGGAGTCATGAGCCTAATGAATTTCTTTTGTCAGTCTGTTTCATTCTCTTCTCATTTCTCCTAACTGCTGTTGTTTTGGCATTCTGCATCTTATTCTGAATATGCCAATTTAAAAAAAAAAAAAAAACTGTAGGGGCTGGGGAGATAGCTCCGTGGCACAAGTGCCTTCCTGGCAAGTGCAAGGTCATGAGTTCAAACCCCAGTCCCGCAATAAATAAATAAATAAATAAATAAATAAATAAATAAATAAATAAATAAAAAATTAAAAAAAAAAACTGTAAAATCCCTCAAACTCAGTCTAAGGTGAAGCAGGGGATGGTGGTGCATGCCTGTTATCCTGGCACTTGGGAACCAAGCTCAAGACCAGCAATCCTCACAAGAGGATGACTGTAAGTTCAAGGTCAACCTGGGCCACATAGTGGGTTCAAGGAAGGCCTGAATTTCACGGTGAGTACCTGCCTAGGAAAAGAAGTTGTCATGTAAACTTTGAGGAAGGGAGTGTAAGTGGCAACGATGCCAAGCACCTGGAACCTGTAGTTTACAGATGAGGAAACTATTCAGAAAAGTGAGGCGTGGCCAGAGCTCCCGTGGCTGGCTGGGGCCAGGCCAGAGTTTCTCAGCACTTTCTCAGCACAGCAGTCCTAGAGGTGGCAGCCAGGAGGGGCAGGATGAGAGGGAGAGGGCTGAGGCTGAGAGGAAACAGGGAAACAGAAACAGAGAAACAAAGAGAAAGGTGGGGAAGGATAAAGCCTCCTTGGTAACTTGCTTCTTTCCTGCCTGGCAGGATGGCTCAGTGGTCTAAAGCACCTGTTTAGGAAAGGTGGCTAAAGGACCAAGGTTCGATCCCCAGCACCACATGCTGCACCAGCCCTGCCCTCAGGGCAGGCTGGACCGGCCATAAAAATAAATAAACAAACAAACAAAAGTTCTGAAATAAGAAAAAAAATAAAATAAAAAATAACAAAAAAATAAAAATAAAATAAAAAATAATTCTAAAAAAAAAAAAAGAGAAAGGTGGGGAAGGATAAAGCCTCCTTGGTGACTTCCTTCCTGTGAGGCTTCTCACGGGTTTAACTGGCTATGAGGGAGGCTTATGCTGAAAATCCCCAGCTCTTTGGCCACCAAATGTACTGGGCCCTTATGCATCTTTCTGGGACTTGTGACCCTTGGGAAAATATGGTGTTTTCCCTGAGCCTCTGCTTCACTCCAGTCAGAGCCCTGCAGGTCACTTCTCTGAATTCCAAATTTGGAGACTTTCAGGCAAATATTGGACAAGTGATTTTAAATGTCACTGGTTTCATACCTGCTTTGATGGCTGCTTTGAGAAGGGAAGAAAGGCTCAGGACTGCAGTCCCTTTCAAGTTCCTGAGAACTTGAGAACAGACCTTTAGGCAGCGCCTTGCCATCTGCATTTGGCTGAGGAAGTACAGATTGAGCTTTTGTTTGTTTGCTGTTTGTAGGGCCCCTGGTCCTACAGAGACCAGCTTTGTGGTCTGAAACTAACACAGGGTGAAATAAAATTATGAATAAGGACAAGAAGGAAAAAGTTGTTTTCTATTTCATAGGAAATAGGTCCATTTCCATCTTAAATTTCAAGTGTTCATTTTGTGCAAAACAGAAACTAACATTGTCCTGAGCTGATTTTTGTTTCATTTTGGTTTGTTGTTCACTGCCAAAGTCAACTTGACAAGTCCAACGTCAAGCTAGGTTAGCACATACACATGTACAAAACCTGCAAGAAACTTGGCCCCTGCACCGGAACAGCTGCTTAAAGCTAACACTTCCAACCACGGCATACCATTTGGCTTAGTAATCTTTGGTGCACTTGACACTGACATAATTTAGCAGCCTATTAAAATGCCCCATCACTCCATCCAAATGGCCATTAAGATGTTGGAAAAAAAAAAAAAAAAAGAGAGAGACCAAACATCTTTGAGGTGTGGCAAGTTCTGGTGCATCTATTTTATTTATAAAGCACTGAACCGTAAAGGTCACCAGGCACCAACAGTCCAATGACTCTAAAATAATGTTGCCCTCAAGAAAGTACTTCCTATTGCTCCTCAGCCTTTTGGCCAAGATCAAGTGAAGAAAGAATTTCCTGTTTCTTTTTTTTTTTTTAATTTCAGACTTTTAAAAGACCAGTATATTTTCTTCTTTTAAAGCACTTTTTTACCTATTTAACCCTGCCACAGAACACTAAAGCAAATTGGCAAAGTGAATGGTCATATGGGCACAACTTGCTAGCTAAGTTTTTAAACAATTTATGTAGAAGCTTTCATGGGCCTACATGAAATAGATTCCACTGGGAATCTGTTTCCAGAACCTCTTTAAAACCAAGCCAGGCAGCCCACCTCTCAGTCACGTTTTTTTTTTTTTTTTTTTTTTTTTTTTTTCTTTCGCATTCCCATTTCATATAAAAAACCATTTATCCTTTTTTACTACAGTGATCATGTCGGGCCATCGTTACAAGAGTCTGGGCTTTGCAGAAAGCAGCATCCTGTCTCCGGAGCCTCCACGAGGACTCCGCAAACCTGAAAAACTGGATGTCAGATTCAATGCAGAATATTTGAGATGAGAGCAGCATCCCACCTTGAAGCTGGGTTGCAAGACGGCAGAAGATGCCAGCAGCTTAGGGTTGCAGGCCTCTGCGAGGCCTGTGTACAGAGGTGCCACCCTCCAACTTCTGCTCAAACCTGTTGCAACGTTGGCCTTGGGTCAGGTTTGGGAACGATACCACAGTGCAGTTCTAGTGCCAGCAGTAGCACAGCCCAGGAGAAGGCAACAGGCTGGAAGCTGCCATTGATTCTGTTTGAGAATCTACATGACTGGAACATGTGGGCTAGAAGAAACAAGCTGCTTCCCTCTGTATCAGAGGCCTTCTCAGGAGAACTGATTTATCTGGCAATTTTTTTCTAGGACAAGCATACAACATTGGGTGTTAATTAACCTACCGAACGAACAGCAACATCTGTGTCTTAGGATAAACGTATACTTACAAATGTTATTATCTACTATTATGATAAAGGATGGTCTTTGGGTTGGTTCCTAAAAAAGAAAAAAAAAATTAGCCCAGGCCCTGACCTTCAACTATCCCATGAGTAAGTGAACTTACCACAAATTCTTGCACATCTGAAGTACTTCCTAGTGGCTTTTTTTTTTTTTTTTTGGTTTTGCTTTGTTTTGTTTATTCTACACAAGTTCCTTCCTTCCTACTCTCTGCTCCCAGGGGCTTTTAGAAGTAGGATGACCACTAATCACGTCCTCCTGCAGCAGGGGACAGGAGACCCAGATCCAGGCTCCTCCCTCCGTGCCTGGCCAGAGGAGGATGTAAGTAATAATGGCCACTTTAAACAGCACTGCTATTGACAGCCTGAGAATCTGGGAAATATCCTGGGTCCCAGAGAGTGAAATCAGCTGCTGTTTCAGTAACATACAGCTGCCCTGTGTAGAAGCAGGGCTCACGCCTCCTCAGAGGCAACGTCCCCTTGCACAGAGGGTGGCTCTTCCACAAACAATGGCCCTCGAGTTGCTCCTCCACTCATCCTCTCCAGTGTCTTCCACAGACGTGAGGGAAGCTCCTAAGAGAATCAGGTGACTGACATGTTCTCCTTGAGCCAGGATTCAGCTCAGCTGCACAGCGTCCACCTGGCAAGCATGAAATCATAAGTTCGATTGCCAGTACCAGGAAAATAAAAATATTGTATATCATCAAATGCTTCTCTTTCCCAAATGTCTTTCTCCAGGCCAGAGAGACTGCAGGGGCCAGTGCTAACTTTAACAGTGGACATTCTTTACATTTCTTGCCTTCCTGTTGCGAGTAGAGTGTTTTAAAAACACTGTTGAAAGGAAAAATAAATAAAATAAAAATAAAAACACTTCAGCCGGGTGTGGTGGCGCATGCCTGTAATCCCAGCACTTGGGAGGCTGAGGCAGGAGGATCGGTGTGAGTTCGAGACTAGCCTGGGCTACAAAAGTGAGCTCAAGGCCAGCCTGAACTGCATAGCGAGACCCTGTCTCAAAAAGAAAAAAAAAAAAAAAAAAAAAAAAAAAAAAAAAAAAAAAAATCCAGAGCCTTGGGTCTGGGGAGATAGCTAAGTGGAATAAGTAAGTGCTTGCCTGGCAAGCATAAGGTCCTGAGTTTGATCCTTGATACCACAATAAATAAATAAATAAACAAACAAAATAAAAATAAATAAATCTAGAGCCTTGAACCAAAGTGAACACCTGCTTTGCAAAAGCTAAGCCCACTAGCTGGGGGCTGGTGGCGCATGTCTATAATCCCAGCACTTGGAGGCTGAGGCAGGAGGACTGGTGCAAGTTCAACACCAGCCTGGGCTACAAAAGTGAGCTCAAGGCCAGCCTGAACAGCATAGCGAGACCCTGTCTTAAAAAGACAAAAAAAAAAAAAAAAAAAAAAAAAAAAAAAAAAAAAAAAAAAAAACTAAGCCCACTAACAGCCAGCGAGATAGCTCAGTGGTCTAAAATTACTTGCTTAGGGGCTGGGGAGATAGCTCAGGGGCACAACTGCCTCTGCCCGGCAAGTGCAAGGTCCTCAGTTCGATCCCTGGTTCTGGAAAAAAAAAACACGTGCACACATAGGTTTTTGGGGCCCGGCAGGATGGCTCAGTGGGCTAAAGCACCTGCTTAGGAAAGCTTAGGTGGCTTCAGGGACCGGGGTTCGATCCGTGGCACCACATGCTGTGCCAGCCCTGCCCTCAGGGCAGGCTGAGCCGGCCATAAAAATAAATAAATAAATAAAAGTTCTGAAACAACAAAATAAAATTCTTAAAAATAAAATAAAATAAAATAAAATTGCCTGCTTAGGCAAGCTTAAGCAAGTGTAGGGATCATGGTTCAATCCCCAACACCACATGATCTGCACCAGGCTGAGCAGGCCGCGCGCACACACACACACACACACACACACACACACACACACACACAAGGATTTTCCAAGATAGCTCAGCAGACCAGGCCAGGGTTCAATTCCTGGCCCTGCCTGCCACACCAACCCACTCTTGAGCGTACTGAGCTGGCGATGGAGTCCAGGCATGGTGGCGCACACCTGTAATCCCAGCACTTGGGAGGTAGGAAACAGGAGCATCACTGTGAGTCAGAGCTGCGTAGTGAGACCCTGCACACACACACACACACACACACACACACACACACACATGAACACACACGCACAGATAGCTCAGCAGACAAAGCATCTGCTTTCACAAGCACAGGGACCAGGGTTTGGTCCTGGGCCTCGCATACCGCTGGGGAGGCTGAAAACAGGATGATCACCACGAGTCTGATCTGCATAGTGAGACCTTATACCAAATACACAACTGAAACAAAACACACAATTGAAAAAAAAGAAAGAAAGAAAGAAAGAAAGAAAGAAACTAAGCCCATCAGGGGCCAGGCGTGGCGGCGCATGCCTGTAATCCCAGCACTTGGGAAGCTGAGGCAGGAGGATCAGTGCGAGTTCGAGACCAGCCTGGGCCACAAAAGTGAGCCCAAGGCCAGCCTGAACTGCATAGTGAGACTCTGTCTCAAAAAGACAAAAAAAAAAAAAAGAAAGAAAGAAAAAGAAAAAAAGATTAAACCCATCAAACAAAAAGTTCAAAGGCTGTCAATGCCAAAAGTGCACCAAGCTCCTAAGTGCCCATGGCCAAGGGCTGTGTTCCTGCTCACTCCCAGAGATCCCCTGAATTGTCTTCATGGGAATGGCTTTCTATGAGTGGGAGAACAAGTTCTTGTGAGAGGCACTGCCTATTAAAGCACTTGGCAGGGGCCTGGTGGGATGGCTCGGTGGTCTAAAGCACCTGCTTGGGAAAGCTTGGGCGGCTTCAGGGACCACAGTTCGATCCCCGGCACCACATGCTGCGCCAGCCCTGCTCTCGGGGTGGGCTGAGCCAGCCATGAAAATGAGTGAATAAAGAAACAAGGGTTGTGAAACAAGAAAAAATAAATAAATAAAATAAAATAATTTAAAAAAATAAATAAATAAAGCACTTGGCAGACGGTGCTCAGGTCACCAAGCACTCCAGGTTGGAGGCACCCGACTCTCTGAGTTAAAGTGAGGTACACAACACACAAGGGCCTTCCCCCCCAGGAGGGGCCACATCAAGACAGGCTCCCAAGCTGACTGAGACCTGAGAGACCCGAGGCCATGGTGTGGTGTGAGGAACGCGTGGCTGGCTAGACAGATGCTTGGGCTCAGCTGCAAATCTGCAGCGTCCTTCCACTAGGTCTTTGGTGTTTTCTTTGTTTTCAGTTTGGTACTGGGCATTGAACCCACAGCCTTCTCACTGAGCCCATTAGTGATTTTTTTGTTGTTGTTGTTTGGGCAGAATTTTATTAAGTTGTTCAGTTGTTGGGCTGGGCTTTCTCCTGCTTCAGCTTCCTGGAGTGCAGAGCCTGGAGGTGGGGGCCATCTCACCTGGCCTCATGTTGGGATGGTCATTTGTGATTGCTTTAAGTGAGAATTATGGTAAATTCTTAAGGTAAAGTGCTGGGCACTTAGTGTATATTCGATAAATGGACAAGCATTACAGCTTTCCATTCTGTCCCATTGTTCCGTTACCACTTCCTATGTGGCTCCTTTAATTAACGTAAGGCCTGGCAACCGGTGTTGGCTCTGCTCACAGAAAGTCAAGGCACTTTAAAAGTTCAATAAACACTTAAAACATTTAAGCTGCATTCCTGTCTCCGAAAGGCAGTAAACCAAGACAGGAAAATACTCTGGTTCCCAAAAGGGACTTCAAACAAAGGTCCTTTGGAACAGATGATACCAGTAGCATTAAGACCCAACGAGACGAGGTACATAGTAGGTGCCTCAGAGGATAACCCATGGGTGTCCCAAGATGCCTGGGTGGCAGAAGCCCTTGCCTTCCTTTCTCTCAGAAAACTCTGAAGTAGGTGAACCTCTCGACTAACATACCAAAGTATTATCACTTAGTACCTATTATACCACACAGCAAGTTTCAAACACTGACATACACTCCCTAATAAGATAAAGCAAAGACAAAAAGCTTATCTTATTAGAAACAAAGATACACCATCACGTAGTCTCTGAACATGATTGCACTTTTAACTTTCATTTGACAACACATTCATGAATCAGTAGACTGCTTAACAAGTAACACCTTTAAGCAGATGAACTGTCCTAAATTGTTTATTGGGTTATGAATTTTACAAACGTCACTTATATTATTAGCAATAACAGTGAAGCTGAAGAGTATTGCGCCTTCTTCAAGCCCCACGGAGAGAGCCACCAACCCACCAACAGTGTGGTGGAACTTGTGGCCCTCTCCAAGGCCACGACTCTTGAGGCCTGCAGGTGTCAGCCCACGCATCTCCCTGTGCTTGTGGACTGGCTTGGTGATCCATTGGGTGTCAGGATTTCTCCTAAGGGCTTTGTGGAATGGATCAATAAGGAATGGATCAAAGAATTTGTATGTGGGATCTTCACCAACCCAGTAAGAATTTAGAACTCTCAGCGCCCCACAGGGGCGTCCAGCTCGCTCCTCAACCAGACTGAAGGAAGGCTTCGTGTATACTTCAGCTGGTTAGCGCCATGATGGACAGGCTTGCCATAAGTTGCTCCCTTAGGAACTGGACATTTGTGGCACCACGGCGCACACAAATGCTGTGTATGACATACCTTGCTTGGCCTTGTATCCAGTCTTCGAGCTCTGTCCAGGCGGGTGGGGCGAGGAGCCCTGTGGAGTGCCAGGAGCTGGCGGTGCTGCCAGCTGCGGACCCACAGCAGAAAGCGCATCCCATCCGACCGCTTCTTCCTCCGAAGCTCCTGGATGTGCTTGTACACACCCATCTAGGCTTACCTGATGGTTGCCGCCAGACGAACAGGAAGAAGCCTTTCTCTCACAATCCTTTTTGGGCTCCTCCCCCACTGCTGCGAGCCGTTTTCCGGTGGAACACATTAGTCTGTAGTTTAATTACTACCAAATTGTCCAAATTTTTGCTTCGTATTTTTGCAAGTACAAAGGACCTTTCTAAGATCGGTTCATCATTTTTTGAAAGTGGAGCCAGTTATTTTCATTATGCTTAGCTCCCTACGAGATCCTCAGGCACCCCCAAGTTTGAGTTTCAGTGGACTGAATGCGACTGGAAAGACTAGGAGAGGAAGGGCTGTGGGCAGGAGAGAGAACACTGCAGACGCGAAATTCTTAGTCTAAATGGAAATCGTTTACACCGATATTGTCACAAATCCAAGCTATCTGGGCTAAATGGTTTCCTCATTTCTCCTCCATAAATCAGTGTGGATATTCTTGGCAGGCGTTGCATCTCTGCAGGGTGGGCAGCTGTGAGTCAAGTGAGGTTTATCTCCTCCTCTTCTTCTGACCTTGTCTTCCTGCCTCTTGCAGATGCAATTCTTTCTCCATCTGCCTCACAGCTAATAGTTTTAGCAGACAAGACCAGGGTGTGGAAGAAAGACGGCGGTTCTTGAAAGCAGTATAACTCCACAGGAGAGGTAGTGGGAAAAGCCCCTCCTCCCGCGCTGGCTTCTGCGTAAACTCAGCAGCTGGCCACGCTGCCATTTGGCCAGTTGGCCACTTAGCGCGGCGTGGTTGCTGAGGCCTGAAGGTGTCCTTTCGCGTTTCATTTTATCCCCAAAGTTTGGGAAAGTGGGGAACAACAAAGGTTTTTATGTTCTGGGCCATATTCAGAGGTTTTCCAGGGGCTGGGGAGATAGCTCTGTGGCACGAGTGCCTGCCTGGCAAGTGCAAGGTTGTGAGTTTAAACCCTGGTTCAAAAAAAAAAAAGAAAGTTTTCCAATCTAACTGATGGGATGACAAGGTTGGAGCTGGGAACACCATAAATCCAAAGCTCAAATTTTTCCTCTTACAGATTTAAAATGTACAGATGAAACAAAACAAGGAAAACTTTCACTTAGAATGTTCAAGGAAGCTTTTCTTACTGTTTTTCATGTGCTCAAGAGGTTTCTGTTGGCTCATATTACAAATTGTACCCTCTTTTCAGGAATACAAACAGATAGGGGCCTGGCATGATGGCTCAGTGGTCTAAAGCACCTGCTTACAAAAGCTTAGGCAGCTGTAGGGACCTCGGTTTGATCCCCGGCATCACATGCTGCGCCAGCTCTGCCCTCAGGGCAGGCTGAGCCAGCCATAAAAATAAATAAGTAAACAAAGAACAAAACAGATAGCACAGTGGGTAGATAGCTCTTTGGCACAAGTGTCTGCCTGGCAAGTGTAAGGTTGTGAGTTCAAATCCCAGTCCTGAAAAAAAAAAAAAAAAACAAGGAGAGATGTGTATGAAATGGAAGAGTTAAAGATAATTTTCACCCAACTTTTCCTTCAGATATAAGATTATGGAAAATAAGAGATATAAACAAGAAATTGTCACACCATTTTAAGAGTAGTAGCTTAAAAAAAAAAAGAGTAGTAGTTTAAATCAGAATTCTGTTTTCCAGGGGCCCAGCAGGGTGGCTCAGTGGTCTAAGGCGCCTGCTTAGGAAAGCTTAGGCGGCTGCAGGGACCGCGGTTCGATCCCTGGCACCACATGCTGTGCCAGCCCTGCCCTCAGGGCAGACTGAACCGGTCATAAAAATAAACAATCAAAAGTTCTGAAACAAGAAAAAAAATTAAAAATGGAAAAAAAAAAATAGGCACAAGAAAATTGCAAGGTCTGGGCCCGGCATGATGGCTCAGTGGTCTAAAGCGCCTGCTTACAAAAGCTTAGGCAGCTGTAGGGACCTTGGTTCAATCCCTGGCACCACATGCTGCGCCAGCTCTGCCCTCAGGGCAGGCTGAGCCAGCCATAAAAAATAAATAAATAAACAAACAAAAGTTCTGAAACAAGAAAAAATAAAATAAAATAAATTCTAAAAAACAAAAAAAAAAATGTTTTCCTAGCACCACCTATACAACCTGTGTATTTGAGAAAAAGCAAATAATAAATCCTACTGCTCCCCCAATCAACTTGCATCAGTCACTAAAATCTCATGTGGCCTAGGTGGCATACTGAGACCCTAAATTCAATTACCTGCACTGCAAATGATAATAACAATGATATAAGAAATTAATGTGTCATTATGGGTCAGTATGAACAATTAAACATTTCCACTTTGAGACTTCCAAACACAGGATGTCTTGCAAACTATCAGAGAAAGCACTTAAATGGCTGAAGGATAACTTTTGTCTGTTCTAAAATAAGACTGTAAGTTTAACAGAAGCTTTCATGGTACAAACAGTAGAAACTGAATATATATGCAAACTGCAATAAAATATATTTAGCATCAACTATGTACTCTAGACAGAACTCTTAGCTCAAGCCTATGAGCTGCTTAATTAGGTTTTGAAGATAAAAGTTACTACTTGTTCAGCTAAAAAATCCATTATACGGAGCCTTTCAGAGGGTATCTGCCCTGAAAACTAGTCCCCATGTCCCTGAACTTATGTGCGGCTGGCTCCTTTTTCATACAGTGTCTTTACTGCAGTGTCTATATAAAACGTATCCTGTACATACTGTAAGAGGCCATTAAAAAAAAAAAAAGTGGCCATTTATTTTATACAGCAGAACCACTACCCACAGTTCCATATCTAAAGTGTCAATAATCAATATTGAAAATACTGTATTCTCAAATCTATTATGGGGCTGGCGAGATAGCTTAGTGGACTAAGCACCTGCTTAGCCAAGAGCAGGAACCAGGGTTCAATCTCTAGTACTGCATGCTGTGTGAGCCAGAGACCACCCAGATATAGTGGCACATGCCTATAATCCCAGCAATGGGGAGGCTGAAAACAGGAGGATCACTGTGAGACCGAGCTCCATAGTGAGACCCTGTACCAAGTACATAAAATAAAAATCTATTATGTACATACTGAATATGAACATGTTTTATTCTCATCATTATCCCCTAAAACGCTTTACCTAGCATTTACATTGTATTAGGTGTTATAAGTAATCTATAAATGATTTAAAGTCTACAGAAAAATGCATGAAAGTTATGTGCAAATACTATGCTGTTTTATAACCAGGGACTTGAGCATTCATAGATTTTGGCATTGTTTTGTTTGGTTGTGTGGGGGTGGGTATCCCGGAAACAACCTACTGCAAACACCAGTCACTGTATACATAAAGGGATGGCAGAATATTTAAATATACAGTACATTAATTTAACATATAGCAACAACAATCCCCTCTTTCCAACCTTTGGCTAAAATCATCCCTACCTAAAAAAGCCAAGTTAGGAATCACCCCTTCTCCCATAGCAACTACGAACAAAAACAACACTATAAACGTTCAAATTTTGCAATCCATCTAGGTTACTACTTATCAAAAGACTGGAAGGTACTCCATCTAAGTGCATTCAAAAATTCATTTTTAAGTCATATATAAGCTCCCGAAACTGTCACTGCATTTGGTAGGTGGGGTGCTTGAGCAGAGTACAAACCCACTTTCACCCAGCAAGAGGGCTTTTAGTACCAGCTGCCTACCCTGATCAGGGTCAGGGAAGCTGCAGAGTGGAGAAAGCAGCTGTTCACTGCTTTCAGGACCCAACTCCCAAGTTCCTGGGCCCCTAGGAAGTTTCAGTTTGCTAGAAAGACTACTTGCTCAGAGGTCTGCTGCATTTCTCCGGTGCCTGGCTTAGGCCAAAGTTAGACCTTCCCTCCCTTAAATCACACTGAGCCGTTAACCTTCCCCAGCTGTCAGTAGAGCCCGGATGTCCTTTAATCCACTCTAAGGTGTGAATGGCTGATGGGGCTCTAAGCTCCGCAGAATTTGCATTTTGAGCAAAGGATGTTTATCACCTCCTCGAATTGAAGATTCTTTTGGGGCATGTGGGATGGAGGTCAACAGAAGGATAATCAGTCTGGGGGCTGTTGGTCTCTAAGTGGTTCCAGCTTTGCAAGCCTTCATTTCCATTTTCTTCTGAATTTATCTGCTAAAAACTCCATTTTTTTCCCCTTACAAGAAAAAGCTGATGTGGGTCCAGACAACAGGTTCCTAATTAGTAGACTGGCTATCTTCTTAACACCTCACCAAAGGGGCATGAGAACTATGAGGTACAGCTGGAAAAGAGGGAGACCCAGACCAGACAGGTTCAGCATGGGCCTCAGGATTCCACATTTTACTTTTTCAGTGGGGACCAAACCTACACCCCTGTACATGCTGGGCAAGCATCCTACCACTGAGCTATACTCGTAGCCCCTTCTTTTGAAAGTCAGGTAAGTACATCCTAGCTATATCATTTCCTACACTTAACACAAAAAAGGAGGATATATGTTGATCAAACCTCAGGCCTTAGGCTCACAAAGCTGGGGCTCCACCCCTAAGCCACATGCCAGGCTGCCCTATTTCATTTGAGTTCCCTTTATAACTCCAAACTATGTAATCAGGAGAATGTAAGATGCTGGTGGTTTATCTGCCTGAACTGCACCTAAACCATCTTAATGCTTGGTGTTTTAGGTGCACTAAGCATTACGCATTAAGATGCTTCCTAGAGCCCAGCAGGATGGCTCAGTGGTCTGAAGTGCTTGCTAAGGCAAGCTTAGGTGACGGCAGGGACTGCGGTTCAATCCCCGGCACCACATGCTGCGTCAGCCCTGCCCTTAGGGCAGGCTGAGCCTGCCATAAAAATAAATAAATAAACAAAAGTTCTGAAACAAGAAAAAAAAAAAAA
>PVJA010047032.1:0-14586 GCA_004027025.1 Myocastor coypus
TTTTACTTTTTCTCCATTTCACTGTCTTTCTTTCTCCAGCTGTGGTATATGTTGTTAAAGCCATCCATTAAGTTTTTAATTGTGGGCCGGGCGTGGTGGCGCATGCCTATAATCCCAGCACTTGGGAGGCCGAGGCAGAAGGATCGGTGCGAGTTCGAGACCAGCCTGGGCTACAAAAGTGAGGTCAAGGCCAGCCTCAACTGCTTGGCGAGACCCTGTCTCAAAAAGACAAAAAAAAAAAAAAGAAAGTTTTTAACTGTGATTGTTATAGTTGTCAGTTTTTGATGTTCTATTTGATTCGTTAAAAAATATCTGTGTGGTCATTCTTCAGTTCCTTTTTATCTGGATGTATTTTCAAGTTTGCCTTTACGTCACAGACAACTGGGAATAGTTATTTTGCAATCTGTCTGATAATTCCAGTATCAGATATTTTTCAGTTTTTTTCTGTTTTCTTTCCTTGCTCTAGAACTTTGTCTCTTTAGTGACTCCGAGCTACTTGTTTTTTTTTTTTTCTTTTTTTAAAGTTATTTGTGAACCTGGAATGGCTCTGGGTTCTCCCAGAGGCCATTCAGGCAAGCTTTGCTTGTGGATCTGGGGCACCACTGGTCCCTGTCCTGATCTGGGAGCATCTAGGGCTGTGCATTTGGGCTGTCAGTACTCAGCAGGGCTGGCTTGTCCCCTGACAGCGAGGCACAGTGAGCTTCTTCTCAGATGCCTTTCCTTGCAGCTCCTTGGGGGCAAAAGTAGAGTTTGTCATTGATTCACCCCTACAACAAGGGCTCATACTTGCACCAGGGATTTCTGATCTGAGTGCCCTGTCCCGCTGCCCAGGGAGCTCTGGGCTTTGTCTCCCTCCACGTCTCCTGAGGTCATGGGTTGAACAGGTTTGGCCTGGTGTTCCACTTGCATTTGGGTTCCTATATTTGTTAAGACTTTGGTCTAATAGCTTAACATTCTTTTAATGCTTTTAAGATTTTATTAACATTTTATCTGATTGTTCCAGTTATCTAGCTTAGTCTTAATAGAACCAAAAGTACTGGGACAAAATATAACAGCTACAGTAACATCTCTGCGCTACTCTTGCCTTCTTGATTACCATATGATCATCTTAGTAGTTGCTCAAAGTATGTTCCAAAAAATTAAAAATTTGTTTATATATATATGTATTTTGAAAACTACATATATATATTTGAAAACTAGAAATATATACATGGAAATATATGTATTCATATATATTTGGAAATATATATTTATATACGGAAATACATATATGTGGAAATGTATATATATTTGAAATATATATATTATATATATTTTTAAAATGTATTTAATACAGGGTCTACAGGGTCTCACTATGTGGATTGGACTCCTGTTTTCAGCCTCCCGAGCACTGGGATTACAGGGGTGTGCCACCACACCTAGTCTCAATGGCCATCTCAGTGTGCGCTAGGGTGGGGCTGGCATAGCATGCTGGGGATCAAACCCTGGCCCCTGTGCTCTGCCTAAGCAGGCACTTTAATCCACTGAGCTATCTGGCTGGCCCATATTTTTATATATTTGGAAATATATATGTTTATATATGTATTTGGAAATGTATATATATATATATATATAGATATATATTTGGAAATTATGTATTTTTATATATTTGGAAATATATTTTTATATTAGGAAATATCTATGTGTATTTAGAAATATATATTTATATATTTGGAATGATAGACATTTCCAAATATATATTTATGTATATACATTTGGAAATATTTATATATTTGGAAATATAAACTTGTATATAGATGGAAAACTAGAAAAGGAAAGTCTAAAAATTTAAAATGATTTAACATCACATTGTAGTGGCTAAAAGCTTGGTTCCTTCTTATTAAAGTTAAGAGCAAGTCTAGAATAGCTCCGTCACTACTCCTAGTCTGTACTAGCGGCCCTAGCAGACACAGTAAGATAAGGAAAAGAAATAAGGAAATGGTGAGGAGGATAAAATCCTTTTTTTTTATTTGCAAAAGATATAGTTACCTGTATTTGAATAAGTAAGAAAGCATTGAGTTTCCTAGCCAAAATAGTATTAGTATATTGGTAAAAAGTTAGTGGAAAACGTATAAATCATAATAGCAATAAGTAATAAGTTATCTTTGAATAAATCTAACAATATTTATAGTAATTTATGGAGGAAACAAAATGTTACTGAATGACATTAAAACTTTGACTAGATTGAAACATTTACTATTTCATGAAAGAGAAGATTTAATATTATGAAGTTATCCATTCCTTGAAATTAATATATAAATTCAGTGCTTTTTATAGAACTTTTCAGTCTGATTCTAACACTCTTTAGACACATAAAAGTTGATTTTGAAGAATTTGGAGGACTTAAACTAGTAGATGCCTTTTTTTTTTTTTTTTTTTTTTTTTGAGACAGGGTCTCACTATGCAGTTCAGGCTGGCCTTGAACTCACTTTGCAGCAGGCTGGTCTCAAACTCACAGCAATCCTCGTGCCTCAATTCCCCTGAATGCTGGAATTATAGGCAAGCACTACCATGTCTAGCTGGCGAATGCTTATTGTACACATGAGATAACTAAAATAATACTATATTGTTGTGAAGTTGTACAAATGCATATATGGAACAAAACAATACATCAAAACAGAGAAAAAAGAAATATACACTATATCTCAAATATACAGATATAATGAGTGAGATTGGACGACTCAAGGCATTGACATTGGAATAACAGCTTATTCACATTGATAAAATAGTTCTTCGATCCTGTACTAAAGTTTTTAATTCTGGAGGGACTAAAGGCCTAGTATGAAAAGCAAAGTTTTTTTTTTCTTCTTCTTCTTACTGCCTCTTTGACCAGGTGTTTGTTCAAAATAAGCTGTCCACATTTAGGGTTCTTGTATGGGATAGAGGTTTTTTTTTTTTTTTTTTTTTGGGGGGACCGGGGTTCGAACTCACGACCTTGCACTTGCCCAGCAGGCACTTGTGCCTCGGAGCTATCTCCCCAGCCCCGGGATAGAGGTTTTGAGAGGTCATGTAGCGGGCTTCTTTTCTGCTGGTTTCTTGGGAGCTGTGGGCTCTTTCCCAAAGGCTTCTTCACAGGCTTCTCGGGACCTGCAACCTTCTTGCCTCTCTTCTCTCCCACAGGCTTCTTGCTGGCAACTTCCTTCTCTTCCAGTTTGGCTGCCCGTGCAGCTGCTTTAGTCATACGGATCTGTGATTCCTGGGCTGGCGAGGAATGGTGTTCCAGTGCATGGTTTTTGCATATGGGTTCAGCTTCAATGTGATTCTCAGGTTTCTCAGAGGATTCTTCAGGACTCTACGATGGATCTTCTTGTGCGGTGTTCGGAGGGCTCTTTGGATCTCTGGATGCTCCAAGATTCTGCTCAGATCTGTATTGATCATCTTGGGCATAGGCAGGCTATAGTGACTCCTGAGGGTAGCAGCTGTTCACCAAGTGCCATACAGCTCATCTAACTTCCAGAAAGCACTTTCAGTCCAGATGCAGAAACATGCCCCACATGCCCCCCAGGAGCAAGTTTATTTCTGAAGGCCTTGATGATGCCATTGTCTTCATTATAGATGATGCCAGGGCCCTTGCACTGACGCAAAGGCGGTTTCTCATCTTGCCCTTGCCAGCCCTCATTTGCTGAGAGGCATAGACCTTTTTTTTTTTTGCGGGACTGGGATTTGAACTCATGACCTTGCACTTGCCAGTCAGGCACTTGTGCCACCACAGAGCTATCTCCCTGGCCCCTAAGACCTTTTTGATATCATTCCAGGCCTTAAGTTTCCTCAGAAACAAAACTGCCTCCTTAGTCGCCTTGTAACCTTCAACTTTATCTTCTACCACCAAAGGAAGTTCAGGAATTTCTCCACGATGACCTTTGCACATGACCAGCGCTGGCAAGGCCAAGGCAGTGCTTCCAGGTTGTGTTCATTCTGCAATGCCAGTGGGGCCAGGTTGTGATTGGTGCAAGCATGTGGCCTCCCCGACACATTGCCAGAAGCACCCTGGCCAGAATGGTGGGTCCTACTGCCATGAACTCTGGGAATTTGAGCCACAGCTCTGCCAGTTCCCTGGGACTCGGCACTGGTCTGATGACTTGCTGATTCACTGACAGCATAGGGCTGTCAGCTGTTTTTCCACAAGTTGGTGTGACCAAATTCACAATATCTGGTCGAATGGGAGCCTTGAACACAGCAGGCAAGGTGACATTTTTGCCAGATGACTCTCCCTTTTTGGGGTACACAGATATCAGGGGATGGGCACAAGGCCATGGTGGGGAGAGGAGAAAGCTATGTTCCTCCTGACCTGGCAGCTCCCACAGGAAAAGCTGAAAAGCAATGTTTTAACATTTTGGAATATTTTAGAAAATATTGGTCATTTATTTTTGGTTCAAATGCAAGGAAGGATTTGAAAGGTAAGAATTTAAAACTTTATTTATTTATTTATTTTTGGCTGGCTCAGCCTGCCCTGGGGATGGGGCTGGTGCAGCATGCGGTGCCAGAGATCAAACTTAGGTCCCTGCAGTTGCCTAAGCTTGCCTAAGCAGACACTTTAGGCCACTGAGCTATCTCACTGGCCCAAAAATTTAAAAATCTACCATAAAATAAAAATTGATAAAAACATCTGTTTATCAGAAGATACTATAGTCAAAGATGAAAAAAAAATTACAAAGTGGAAGAACATATTTATCATCACAAAGAATATTTTAATAGTGTATTGTAGCATGTATTAGATGCATATTATAAATCAGTTAAGTAATTCCAGAAATGTGAAAGAGCAAAGCAAGCAATTTGATAGCAAAGTAGATACGAAGCATGAATAAAATATAGAAGTGGCTGGTAGCTCTTCATTCAGCAGTGCAACTTCAGAGGAAATTTACATACATGAGGGATTTTATCATCGCATGTACAAATCATACATATTATAGCAAAAAGTGAAACAAATGCCTGATAGAAGAGGAGCAAGCAAAAGTGATCATATTTATCAGTTGAAATGTTGTATACTTGTCAAAATAAATGAACTAGAGCTATGGGTAGGTATAACTATAAATATAAAAATTCTTTTGAGCCAGAAGACAAGTTGCACAATATATTATTTTATAACTTATATGGAAGTTAAAAAATACCATATAGCAATGAATATTGTTTATGAGTTCTTCATCTGCATTAATGGTAAATGTTGATAAACCATAATCAATCTTTAATTTAAGGTAATGGTTATGCCTGAGTTGGAAGCAATAACAATGGAACTTGGGAGACGTATAGAAGAGACTTTGGCCACACAGTACTGAGAATTTCCATCTGTCCTTTAATTAAATAAACTTAGCAAAATGTTAATATTTGAGGAAAACTAGTGTTGAATACAGATGTTCAACTTATAAAGTGTTAATCATGTCTATCAGAAGAGTACAAGTATAATATAAATTAACAATGTACTTTTGTAGGCTTGAGATATTTTAGAAGAAATCAGAATAAAATCCTATAATCAAGGAGGATGATTAAGTATGGGAAGTGATGTTACAATTTATTACTTTGGTAAACCGAATTATTAAGTTAAAGATGAAACGCTTATGAATATGAGCAAGGAATAGATAATGAAATATGTAAAGAAAACCCTACAAAACTATTTAAGGACATCATGTTCTATCTCAACAAATCAAGAAACTACCGTGTTCCAAGGTAGGACAATCATATTTTAAAGATGTTGATCCTCTTTAAGGTAACATGAAAATTCAGTGCAATTCCATTTGGAACTTCAATATTTTGAATGTTTTGAATGAATAGAGGAAAGGGGAAACAAGAGAATTGACTAAACATTAGGAAAATAACACAGCTGCAAGTTTGGTTTACTTTACCCAATTTTTAAAAATTTACAATACTTATCAAAATAGATTAAACTTCCAAATATTGAAAGGAAAATTATAAAATGACAGGAAGAGCTGCCCAGCGCTGGGATTACAAGCATGTGCCACTATGCCTGGACTTGGCGGCTGGCTTAGCACGCCCGGGGGCAGGGCCAGCACAGCATGTGGTGCTGGGGATGGAACCTGGGTCCTTGTTCTTGCTTAGGCAGGTGCTTAGTCCTTTTAGCCATTTCACCAGCCATTTGATATTAAACTTTTAATCTCCTGCATCAACCACTCTCAGACAGTTGGGATTATGGGAATGTATCACCTTGTCTAGCTGTGGAAGCATAGTTTTACTTTTTTTTTGGCTGGCTCAGGCTGCCTTAAGTGCAGGTCTGGTGGGGCACGTGGAGCTGGGGATCAGAGCGTGGTCTCCTCTGCCTAAGTGAGTTTGCCCAGACAGGCGCTTTGAACAACTCAGCTAACCCAGAAGTCCCGGGAAGCATAATTTTAAACTGACAGAGTGAGTACTTCTGAGCATGACATTAGAACCTACAAACCACACATATAAGTGACTGACAGATTTAATTGTATAAGAATAAAAATATTAGACTAGAAAAAGACATTAAGACAAAATAATAATAAAGAAGAAAACAGGGCAGAAGAAAGTAAAGGGTGGGTAAAGGGTGAAGCATGCCTTTCCAGGGAGGTGTGCAGTGGGCTTTGTACCTTTAAGCATCTCTCGATTTCTTGAATCTGGTCTGAAACAATAGGCAAAGTCATAGTCATGAGTATTGGCCTTTTACTTCACAGAGAAAACACTTGTAAAAATAACTCTTCCCCTCGCAGAACTTTCTGTACTATAGAAAATTTTAAAAATCCAGAATGTGAAGAAAATCTGTAATCACATAATTTATATGTTTTAGAGTATTTTCCTTTAGTCCTTTTTTTTTTTTTTTCTGGTTATTCTTTTTTTGTTTGTTTGTTTAATTTTATTTATTTATTTATTTTCTTGCTTCAGAACCTTTGTTTATTTGTTCATTTTTATGGCCGGCTCAGCCCACCCTGAGGGCAGGGCTGGTGTAGCATGTGGTGCCAGGGATTGAACTGAGGTCCCTGAAGCCACCCAAGCTTTTCCAAGCAGGCGCTTTAGACCACTGAGCCATCCTGCCAGGCCCAGTCCTTTTTGTTTAATATATACCTAAATTGCAATTGAAGTACATATTTTATATATTACAGAGTACATATCTTTTTAAAAATTTATTAAAGAGAGTACAAGTTACAATTAAAACAGAAAAAATTACAAGTGATTCAGAATTTCACTTAGCAAAGTAATATGAATTTCTCAGTATTTGTTATAATATGTAGTATTGTCAGTTATTTATATTTCTAGATATGCCTATAAAATTGGAAGAGAAGCCGGGCGTGGTGGCTCACGCCTGTAATCCCAGCACTCGGGAGGCTGAGGCAGGAGGATCGGTGCGAGTTCGAGACCAGCCTGGGCTACAAAAGTGAGCGCAGGACCAGCCTCAACTGCATAGCGAGACCCTGTCTCAAAAAGACAAAAAATAAAATAAAATAAAATAAAATTGGAAGAAAGAAAGAAACAAATGTGTAAGAAATTCGGAAGAGAAAGAATACAAACAATTGAAAAAAGGAGAGAAAACAAATTAAAGCATGTTAATGCTATACAGGAAGCACATTCTAATATCATTAAATATGAGAAATAATTTGAAATATGATTTCAAATGGCAGATATGTCCTGTAGTATGACCCTGCCAATAACTCACCTACTGATGTGCTATTTTTGAGGTTGTTTTGAGTATTTGCTATGATACATATCACTATAATGATCACCTGTGTACATAAATCTTGTTATTTCTTTAAATAATTTTGAAAAAATAGATAAAGAGTATAAACATCTATAAGTCTCCTAACTGACGTTGAAAAATTATCCTATGAAAAGATTGTGCCAGTTTTATAGCCCTGTCAGCACTGTACAAAAGTCAGCGTTTCCCAGTACCCTCAGAGCAGAGCGTTGCTATGAACACTTCTGTAACAAGTGATTGTTATATTAGCCGGGCTGATTAATGTCTCAAAACCTTGCCAATGGCCACTGATGAAGTCACGGTTACCGTACCTACAGCTTTCCACTTCTTGTCTATCTTCATTGTAAGGGATGCATTTCCTTTTGAGATGTTTTTTAAGAAACAGCAAACCAGTAAATATGCTCATCAAATTAATATCAAGATAGAATCTTTCAGATGAAATTGTAACAGGCCAACAATTTCAGACTTGTGGGAAGACTGGAAGGATGGTTGCCTGGGAATACTTCATGAGTCATTGTTTTTAAAACTGCAGGAGCCAGGAAGAAGGGACTGGTAAGTGGGATATGCTATCGTATTTCTATTTCATGAATTTCTAGAAACAACACCATGTTACGCATATGTTAAGTGAATCAAAATAAATGATGATAAACGCAGGTAGGTAAATTTGGCTCTGACCTAGTCATGAACCTCTATTAATTAGAGTAAGCAGTTTTCATGCATTTATGTTTATGTGTCTATTTGCATATCTGTCTTACTGGCCAGCAGAGTTTCAGAAAATGAGAGTTTTTATCTTTGTTCTACAGCCAAAAGTTGAAAACAATGCTGGTAACATAGTACTGTGAATGAATAAATTACTTGATGGCTGGATGCAAAAGGACATTTTGAACATAACAGCCACGGAAGAAATCTCAAAGGAAATGATTGAAAGATTTCCATACATAAAAAAAAAAAAAAATACCTCAGCACGACTTTCCTCTTCTACAAACATCCAAGCTGGAAGTAAACTTAAATGACAAACCAGTAGGGGAAAATATTTTTGATAAGCTTGATAGAAATTTAATAACTTTCAAATATAAAGAACCTAGGGCTGGGGATATAGCTCAGTAGCATAAGCACCTGCCTGGCAAGTCCAAGCTCATAAGTTTGATCACCGGCACCAAAATAAATGAATAAACAAAGATCCCCAAACAACACACCCCCAAAATTCCCAAACCTATAAAGTAGGAAAATACCAAGAGCCCCATAACTAAGCGGGCAAAGGACATGAATACATGAATCACCAAAGAGAAAATAGAAATGACTAATACATAAGAAAAATGTTGCATTCATATATATATATATATATATATATATATGTATACATATATATTAATTAATTAATTAATTAATTATTTTTGATGGCAGTGCTGGGGATTGAATTCAGCTAGGGAAACACTCTATATATGAGCTATATGCCTAACCTCATCTTCACTTTTAATAGAAAAAGCGCAGATTAAAATATCAAGTATAATTTTTTTTTTTTTGGTCCTGGGAATTCAACATAAGACTTTGCGCTTGCCAGGAGACACTTACGGTGCTGGCCTTTCAAATGCAATTTTCGATCATTAGATGAAAAAAGCTCTTTTTAAAAAAGTGATGATAAACCTGGAGAGGACAGAGGGAAAGGGAAGATATTTTGGTACAACAGTTTTAGAAAGCAATTTGGTAGTATATATTAAAAGCCTTAAAGATGGTCATATTTTTTGACACAAGGCCCCCACCTTTAGAAATTTATCTGAAACATAGGGACTGGGGAGATAGCTGTGTGGCACAAGTGCCTGCTGGAAAGTGCAAGGTTGTGAGTTTGAACTCCAATCCCGGGGGGGGGGGGGGGGGAGGCGAAGCTAAAAATTTATCTGAAATAATGTGCAATACAAGTAAAGGTGTTCTATATAATGATTTCTATCTTAATTTTAAAAATCCAATAGAAATTGTGGCATAGTCAGAAAATAGATTATATGTTCTTTTTAACATTGTGCTAATGGAACTAGCAAGATAATACGGTAACATACTTATGCTGTGCAGTGGGACCTAGGCTTAGCAACTTCATTTGTCCCACAGCTCTGGAAAGGATGGTCATGCTCATGTTTGTGCAGGCATGCTGTCGGCGGTGGGGTTTGTAACCCAGTGCAGAGTTCAACACAAACAAGGTTCACAAGGAATCAAAGGGTTCACAAACTAAACATTCGTGAATTGAGGGGCCTCTGTAATCTGAAACGAAATAATATTTATAAAATAGACTTATGTATGCGTGTACACATGCAGAAAAATGTACTAAAAATACAGCAATTTATTGTCAAGGACTACTGCTGCGTGATAACTTCCCTATACCATTATGTATATTTTTAATCAAAAAATCTTTTATTTGTTTATTTATTTACTTATTTGCCACAGGGTCTTGCCACACAGCTCAGACTCATAGTGATTTCCCTGTCTCAGCCTTCCCAGCGCTGGGATTATAAGCATGCACCACCATGCCCAGTTTCAGTGATTGGCACAGCATGTCTGGGCTTCCCAGGCCAGCAGAGCCTGTGGTACTGGGGATTGAAATTGGACCCTTATGCTTGCCACACAGGTGCTTAGACTGCTGAGCTATCTTCCCAGCCTTCATTATGTATTTTTTTTTCTTTTTTGCATTTCTTTGAGACAGTTTCGCTCTGTAATTCAAGTTGGTCTTAAACTCAATACGTAGCCTAGCTGGCCTGCAATTCTCCGCAGTTCTCTCCGCATGGCCCAGTCTCTCAAGTGTTGGGATTATAGGTGTATGCCACCATGCCTGGCCCTTTTTTTTTTTTTTTTTTTTTTTTTTTTTTTTTTTTTTTTTTTTTTTTTTTTTTTTTTTTTTTTTTTTTGCATTTTTGGCAATGATACTCTACTGAAAATATGGCTTAAAGTCAATAATGTGTAAAAGAAACTTGGCTAAAGAGCAGCAAGAAACAAGCAATAGGTAGAGGAAAGGTTTCACCTCCCTCCCCCTCTCCCTCTCTCCCTCTCTCCCTCCCTTCGTCCCTCCCTCCCTCCCTCCCTCCCTCCCTCCTTTCCTTCCTTTCTTCCTGCCTTCCTTCCTTCCTTCCTTCCTTCCTTCCTTCCATCCTTTTTTTCATTTTTTCTAGTGGCGGGAATTGAACACAGGACCTTTACCCTGAGCTACAAACCTAGCCTTCTTTTTGTTTTCAATTTTGAGACATGGTGTAATGGTTTGTGTTTAGTTGTCCCCACAAAGCCTCATGTAGTCATGGGGTGGGGACTTCTAGAGTTTGAGATTAACACACAGTCCACTGAGATTATGGATGATCCACTGGGATTTTAGGGTTTAGCACTGCTGGGACTATGAGTGTGAATGCCACACCCAAGCTGGGGCTGATGGCCTGAATGCAACCTAAGAGAGACAGAGAGGCAGACTCTGTCTCTGTTGTCACTGTTGCTGTTCTGTCATCATGAACCGGATGCTCTCTGCCCTGTTTCACTCAGCCTTGGAGCCAGCCAAGTATGAACTGAAACCTCCAGAAACTGTGAGCTAAATAAACCTTCCTTCCTTCGTTTTGGGTGTCAGGTATTTGTCCCAGCAGTGAGAGAAGAGTAATGGAGACACAGGATCTTGCTAAACTGCTTAGCTGCTAGGTTGGACTCAAACTCAAGGCAGTTAACCTGCTGCAGCCTCCCACACTTGGCTAGGAGTTTCTTAATGTGAAAGATATTTAGAAACTATGCTGTGGAATATGAATTACTAAAACCGAACCAAGAAGATAGAAAAATGGTGAATACTCAAAGGACAAGAAATGAAATTGAGGCAGTAACAAAACCCTACCAACTAAGAAAAACCCAGGACCTGACAGACTTACTGGTGAATTCTGAAAGGCCTTAGGGAGGTTCTAGCACCAATACTCCTCAGAATCTTTAATAAAATTGAAAAGGGAGGAGTGCTTTCCATGGAATCTGGCATCACTGATTCCAAAACACAGCTAAAAATGAAAGGCCTATCTCTTTAATAAACATAGATGTAAAAATCTATGTTTTACATCTTCTTGAGATGTAAAAATCCTCAAGAAGATGTTGGCAACTAGTACGCAGCAAATAGTCAAAAGGATCACCCATTAAGACCAAGTAGGTTTTATTCCAGGGATCCAAGAATAGTTCTACATGTACAATCAGTAAATGTAATACAAAAAAAGTAACACACCACATAAACAGAAACAAAGACAAAAATCTTATGGTCACGTCACTAGATGTAGAAAAAGCTTTTTGACAAAACCTAACACCCCTTTATGACAAAGCCCTGAAGGAAATAGGTGTAGAAGGACATTACCTCAACCTGATGAATGCCATTTATGGTGAATCCATGACCAATATTAAATTAAATGGGGAAAAGCAGGAATCTTCCCTGTAAAATCAGGAACAAGACAAAGATGTCCACTCTTACCTCAGCCAGAACAATAAGGCAAGGGAAAGAAATGGAGAGATGTGTACAGGAAAGGAAGAAATAAAATTACCACTGCATGAGGATGACGTGAGCTTTTTATACTGAAGACTCAAAAAATTCTACCAAAAGACTTCTAGAATTAAGTATTCTGGAATAGCGTTTTTGTTACCATAGAGGAACATACTGAGAAAGAAATTAGGGTAATATTATTTATAATAACATCAGAAAATTAAATTGTTAGGAATTAATCTAACTGAAGAAGTGAAAGGTCTCTACAATGGAAACTACGGTACTCTGAAAAGGAAGATTGAAGAGGACATCAGAAAAATGGAAAGATATCCCCTGTTCCTGGATAGGTAGAACCAATATTTTTAAAATTACCATATTACCAAGACCAATACACAGATTTAAAGTCCTAATCAAAATACCAAAGACATTCCTCATAGAACTAGAAAAAAAACACATCTAAAATACATGTGGAAAGGCTGGTGAGATAGCTCAGTGGAACACATACTTGCTTAAGCAGGCACAGGGACTGGGGTTCAATCCCTGGTACCACATGTTATGTACAAGTACCAACTCCCCGGATAGATGTAGTCTCTTGGAACTGAAAACAGGTATTGTCATGGTTTGGGGTTTTTGCAAGGGGAATGATACAATACAGGACATATTTTACAACATTAGTTTATAGGAATCACTCATTCATCTAGGAATTTTACATAAAAAGTGCAGGAAATCCATTCACACACTGAATACCAAAGACCTCTCATGCAGGGACTGGGTTTGATCCCATGTGCTGTGCTGTGCTGGCCCAGCCCCACCCTTGAGGCATGCTGAGACTATGAATGAGACTGGGTGTGGTGGCAGGTGCCTGTAATCCCAGAGTTTGGGCGGCTGAAAACAGGAGGATCACTATGAGTCTGATCTATGTAGTGAGACCCTGTACTAAATACATTTAAAATACCAACCCCCCCACCCCCCCCCAAAAAAAAACCCAAACAAAAATTAAAAAACCCTAAAGAGTCCCACTGAGGACCTGGATCCTAGTTCTCAGATCTGTGCCAGAAAGGCCCAGGGGTCAGTGCTGGAAGCTAGGAAGTCTACGCCACCAGGATGAAGGATCAGTGCTAGCAGCTGGGGGATCTGAACTGGGGCCAGGAAGCCACGCTCAAGGTAAGCACCAGAGCGCCCCCAAAGGCACCACAGCCATCCTCAGTGACAGTGAGGTTCCGAGCTCCTCCAGTGACGAGGAAAGCCTAGTTCTCACAGGAAGGCTGATGCAACAAGCTTCTCCATGAGGCTGAGCAGTGCACCATCTTCCCCTCTGGAGCCAGGAAGCTGTGCTCAGGATAAGGACCAGAGTTCCTGCAGCGTTCACTGGGAAAGCTAGCATGACCAGGTCCTCCGGCAGAACGGCCCAAGAGAACTAGCAGCTTCCAGCAGCTTTCTAAACAGCCTCCCTCACAGCGTTTCAGCAGCTTCTCCTGTTCTGCCTTTATGCTGCTGGCATCAGCCCTCAGGTGGGCCTCCCGCACCCAGCATTATGATAGTTTAATTCAGCTGGGCGTAAGAAGCTGACCACCAACAGTTAGAAATCCACTACAGGTATCAATAAAAATAGCAGAAAATTTAAAAAATACTGACACAACATAAAACAAACAAACAAACAAACAAACAAACAAATGAAGACCTTTGCTGAGGGAAGAGCCAAGAGGCAGAGGTGCCAGGTGTAGGAGGAGGTTCTACCTGAGGGCAGAGGTCCTGGAACACAGGGGACTCCTGGGGCGGTGGGGAGAAGATGGGGACAAGAGAGGGAGGAGGGAAGAGGAGCCCGAGAGATTCTGCCTCTCACTGCCGTTTTCCTGGGTGACCATGGAGTTTCTCTGCTCAGAGTCTGCTGTGCGGCTGGAGAGGAGCATGAGCTTTGAAGCAGACGGGCAGAAAGTGGGGCACTACTGTACCTCTTCCGTCCAAGCCGCCTCCAGTTCTTATTCCTCTAAGCAAAGCTGGGCGCTGGTGATGAGTCAGGCCAGAAATCTGAAAAATCCCTGTTTCTGCTGATGAGTGAAATCTCCTGCTTCAGTCCCTTAAGCATCTGTTGAACCAATTTTCCCCTCTGCATCCCTTCTTCATCTTTTTTGTTTCCTGTACTGCTGCGGTTGTTTCTGGCTCTCTAGGGTCCTTCGTTTGTTCCTACTTCCAATTCGTCCATTGCGCTCCTACCAAGACAATCTTCCAAAAATCCAATTAGGTATTTTTTTTTTTTTTTTACATACCACCATTTTAAAAGCTCCAATTGTCTCCAGGACAAAATCCAAGTTCCTCTGCAAGATACATGAGACACTTTTTGAATTAGTTCTTGCACATTTTCAATTTATGTTTTCACATTATTTGCTTTCCCTCCCCCTCCCTTCCCCTCCCCTCCCCTCCC
>PVJA010047033.1:0-14849 GCA_004027025.1 Myocastor coypus
AGGAAAAGAGACAAGTGAAGAAGAAAAAGGAAAAATGGAAAGGGAAAAGAAAGAAGAGACAAGACTAGTATGTAAATCAAGCAAGTGGCATATGCCTATAGTCCTAGCATTTGGGAAGCGGAAATGAAAGGATTAAAAATTTGAGGCTAGTATGAGTTACATGGTAAGCTCAAGGCTAGGTGGAGCTACATAGTGAAATCCTGTTTCAAAACAAACAATAAAAACAACAAAAAATGAAAAACCTAGCTCTATGAAAATTATTTGTATAGCGGGCCAGCAAGATAGCTCAGCAGTCAAAAGCACCTGCTTAGGGAAACTTGAGCAACAGCAGGGACCACGGTTGGATCCCTGGCACCACATGCTGTGCCAGCCACACCCGCAGGGCAGGTTGAGCCAACCATAATATTAAAAAAAAAAAAAAAAAGTATTTAATGAATCTCCTGATTGTGAAAAATTAATTTCTTTTATCAAAATTAAGTGAAATTTTTCAGTATTCTCATAACTCAGATATTAAATCCATATATGCTATGGATCTTGCACTGATGTAATATTTTTCAATGAAAACTAACGACTAAACACAAAATTTAACTTTTAATATTTAAGATAATATACTAAAATATTTCTCACAATTTTCACATTTTTTATCTACTTGTACATGTTTATTTTTTAAAGTTGCCATATCCAAAAGGAATCTTCTGAGGAAAACTGCTATACCAAAAAACAGAACCCACTTAATTTTCATTTGGAAAAAAAAGAGTTACAGTATTATAGCAGACGTAGAAACAGTAAAGCAGGGGAATCTTTCTGTTCTAGTTTGGGAGAAAAAGTATAATAAAAGTATGATGGTATGTGGATGTAACTCTGTGATTGAGTGCTTACCTGGTATGGAGAAGACCCTGAGTTTCACCCTTAACAGCTCAGACACAAATATGCTACCTGTAGGCCCACAGGTAGAAGTATATTCACGGGACTTGCATGATAGCAAGGAGGTTGTACAGCAGCAACAAAGACAGTCCCAAAGAGAGGCAACAGATGGCCAGAAGCAGCAGGGAGTCCCAGGCCAATTTAGGTGCCTGAGTCATTCAGGATCAAATGTTAATGAGAGTTTTGGCTAAAACTGTCACAAATGTCAGCTGTATTATTCTTTTTGGCTTTTTGAAACAGGGTCTTGCTATGTACTTTAGGTTGTTCTTGTTCAGCATGTAGCCCAGACTGGACTTAAACTCAACAATTTTCACATCTCTTAAGGCTGGTAAGATAAGCACCTGCTTAGGCAAGCACGAGAACCAACCAGCATTCCATACCCATGCTGGCACTGCCCCTAAGCACACTGAGCTGGACATGAAGACCAGGCATAGTGGCACACACCTGTAATTCCAGCACTGGGAGGTTGAAAACTGGAGGATCATGAGTCTAAGCTGTGTAGTGAGACTCTGCATCAAATACATAAAAAAGTTAAAAACTTTTTCATTGGGGGGGGGGGGACGACTGTGGTTCAAACTCACTACCTTGCATTTAACAGGCAATAACTTGCACCATGGACCTTTCTCCCCAGCCTCAAAAACTTGTTTAAAAATTCTTCCCATCTCAGTTTCCCAATGTTAGTATTATAGCTATGTTCTTACTCTGCCTGGCAGATTTTTTTTTAAATCATTAGATCATATTGGTTGGTGGTAGGATGTGAAACTCCTGATGTTTTTAACTGTTTTTTATTTTTTTAACTTTATTTATTTATTTGTTATGGCCGGCTAAGCCTGACCTGGGGGTGGAGCAGGCTAGGTATGTGGTGCCAGGGATCGAATTATGGTTCCTGCAGTTGCCTAAAATTGCCTAAGCAAGCGCTTTAGACTGCTGAGCTATCTCACCGGCCCGCATATTTTTTTAAAAAAAGAGAATAAAAAACAGTAAAAAGAAAAAAGGCAACAATACAGAATTTCGCTAAAGAAAATGATAGGAATTCAACAGTGCTTGTTACATTGCATATTGTTGTCTCCAAATTAGCTTAGATTACCAGACATAAGATGCAAAATTGATCAAAACAGAGGGGTAAACATGCCTTGATTCAATCTCAGCACTACCAAAAGCAAACAAACAAAAAGGAAATGGGATCATTCAATATTTGACTTCTGAAATAGCCTCGCAGGAAATATGCTAATGTCAAATCTGTTAGTTAACAAAAAGCGCTATTCATCTACCATAGCAGCTTAAACATCCCACCCTCCCAAGAAGCCCTCCAGAGAGGCATGAGGATCTGATTCGTCACTGTATCAAGTGAGTTCAGCAGTGCTTGTTGCTCAGCATGTTCAAAGGACACTCAAATTTAGGGAGGCAAAAAGCACACACAATCAGAACTTCCATCCACACCCATATTTACAGCATCTCTCCTAAACTTGCATGCCCCAACTGCAAGAACATAATTTGATTTCATCTTGACTATTTGCTTGAGTCTATCTCTAAAAGATTCTGCTAGCACATTCGAACCCAAGTTGTAATGGGTAATCCACAAAAGGCTAGGCAAGGGCTGGGGATATAGTTCAGCAGCACAGTGCCTGCCTAGCAAATTTAAGCTCATGAGTTCAATTCCTGGCACCAAAAACAGAAACAAAAACAGAAACAAAAAAACGGGCAAACTTCATTCTTCCACTGGTCTGATATACATCAAAGAAGATTTGCCTTGATTACCACTGGGCCATTACCTGCTATACAAGGGAAAGGCAAACTATTTATATTGACCAAAAATATTTCCAGGGTCTAGAATCATATCATTAATAAAACTTCATGAGATAAACAAACAAATGAGGGAGTTTATCCTTCCACTCAGTAAGCATATCTTAAATACAGAATACTCATGAATAAGAGAACTACCACACTGTTATGGTTTTTGTATAGGTGTTCCCACAAAGCCTCATGCAGTCACAAAGCTGGGCAGCTTCTGGAATTTGTAATTGATTATTGGGGGTTTGGGTGCTGCCTCTCCCCTGGGGCAGGTGATGTGCATTTCAATGTAAAGTAGGAAGAAGTTAGCTGCTTTACAAGCTGCTAGCTCTCTCCCAGTGCTCTTGCTCTCTGCCCCCGCCCCATGGAAGGTTGCCCACTGCCATTTATCAGTCTGCTTTGCAGCCAGCTGAATATGTACTGAAATCTCCAGTAATTGTGAGTTAAATAAACCTCTGCTTTCCTCATTTTGAGTGTCAAGTGTTTGTTTCAGCAACGACAGAAGAGTAACTAAGACACAAACTCTTTTTTGGTTTGGTTTGATTTGGTTTTTTTTGTTTGTTTGTTTTTTGTGGGACGGGGGATTGATTGATTTGGCTTTTGAGACAAGGTCTCACTATATAGTTCAAGCTGACCTTGAACTCACTATATAGCCCAGACTGGCTTAAAACTCAAAAGAAATGCTCCTGTCTCGGCTTCTAAGTGTTGGGATCACAGGCATTTCCCATACCCAGCTTAGAGAACTGCCATGTATATTCTTAAGGCTTCAAAGGCATTTAGAATACACCAAAATGCACATCTTTGAGTTCCCTTCTCTCCTATTCTACTTCTTTTGATCAATAAATTCAATGAGACCTTGCCTCAAATTTTTTTCTCAAAATACCCTGGAAGTAGTTCAGTGTGAAGGCCATGGACCCTGGACATAAAAATAAAAATACTGTATAAAATTAGCTTTACACTGTTTCTATAAGGTATATATGAAACAAATATATTTGTGCTTAGACTTAGGGCTTATTGCTAAGATATACTAGAACATATATATAAATATTGCAAAATCTGAAAACAATTAGAAATATAAAACAAGAGATGGAGAGAGGATAAAGAAGAAAAAGAAGGCGTACAAAGAATTAAAATGTGTTGTAGTCAGACACGGTGGTGCATGCCTGTAATCCCAAAACATGGAAGGCTGAGACAGGAGGATCCCTATGAGTTCCAGGCCAGTCTGGGCTACACAATGAATTCCAGACCAGACTGGACTACATAATGAGACCTTGTCAGAAAGAAAGAAAGAAAGAAAGAAAGAAAGAAAGAAAGAAAGAAAGAAAGAAAGAAAGAAAGAAAGAAAGAAAGAAAGAGAAAGAGAAAGGAAAGAAAAGGTCAGCCAGATAGCTCAGTGGACTAAACCAGGGAACTCCTGACCCCAGAGTTTGCTGAGGTGCAATTGAGAGACTAGGGAATGGTGGCACCCACCAGTAACCTCAGCACTTGCAAGGCTGAAAATAAGAGTATCACTTCAAGTCTGCTATGTTTAGTGAGACTCTGTAGACCCTGTACTAAACACATTAAAAAAAAAAAAAGACCACTTGTGTTGTATACATGTACCAGCTCTACAGGATCAATATGTACTGCAAACTGTACTAGTAAAAATAAAAAGAGGTTGTACAATGAATTAAAATGCTACAAAACTAAAAGCTGTTTTTTAAAAATAGGTTATAGCCAAGCATGGTACCACACCACTACATCCAGGCACTCAGAAGGTTATCACAGAAGGATCTCACCAAGTTCCAGGACAGCCTGGAGTACATATATATAGTAAGAACCTGTATCCACAAATTAAAAACGCTTAAATTAAACTAATATTTTTTGTTTGTTTTATCTTTTTTGAGACAGGGTCTCACTATGCAATTTAGGCTGGCCTTGAGCTCATTTTGTAGCCCAGGCTGGTTTCCCAATTCCCAACAATACTCCTTCCTGCCTCAGCCTTCTGAGTGCTGGGATTACAGGCATGGGTCACCACGCATGGCTTCTAAGATTTAAATTAAAAAAAAAAAAAAAATGCATGGGAATAATTATCACAAAAACATCATCAGCTACTTTGACCTACTTGACAGAATTAGATCAAATACACAAAATGGTAGAACACATTCTTTTCAGGTACACAGGGAAGATTCACCAAGATATAGGTAGCTTATATGTAATATTACAAGTCTCAAGAAATTCAGAGATTGAACCATAAAGTATGTTCTCAGATCACAAAACAAATGTATCAGAAACCAGTAGCAATAAAGTAGCTATAGAAATCTCTCTATATAAATAAAACAGAAGACAAAAAAAGATATACTAATTTACTCATAATGAATATATCATTATGTACTGCAAACATGTAATAAAACTAACAAAATTAAACATTTTATTTTTTAAATAATTCATAGTCAACAATAAGAAAAAACCACAAGATATTGTGAAATGAGTCAAAATGAAAAATGCAACATATTGCCTGGGTATATATATTTACAGTTCAGTGGTAGGTTTGGGTGTATGCTTAGCATATCCAAGAGCTCAGGTTCCATCCAAGCACCAGAAAAAAAAACAAAAAGAATAATATAATTGTGCAAAAAGAATAATATAATTGTGCAAGCACCAGAAAAAAAAACAAAAAGAATAATATAATTGTGCAAAATCTGCAAGATATAGTTAAAAAGTGTTTCACATGAAATTTAGAGCCTTAAATGCTTATATTAACAAGTACAAAAAGATCTAAAACCACTGAGCTAAGCTATAGAAAAACTTGGGGGTGGGGGAGAAGAATCCAGCTGGGCATGGTGGTGCATACCTGTAATCTCAGCACTTGGGAGGCTGAGACAGGAGGATCAGTGCGATGAACATGAGCCCAGGGCCAGCCTGAACTGCATAATGAAACCCTGTCTCAAAAAGACAAAAAAAAAAAAAAGTCCAAATAATTCTATAGTAGGGGAAGAGTGTTGTGCTAGAAATTTAACCCAGGACTTTCATACTAAGCTATATATTCAACCTGTTCTGTTATGTATTTGGTACAGGTTGTACAGCGTCTCACTACACAGATTGGATACACAGTGATTCTCCTGTTTTCAGCCTCCCAAGTGCTGGAATTAAAGGCACACCCCATCATGTCCAGTCTCAATCACCATCTCTGCACATCCCAGGGGTACACCAGGGATCCAACCCCAGTTCCCATGCCTGCCTAAGACGAGGCTTCAGTCCTCTGAGCTACCTGGCCAGCCCTCAACCTGTTATCTAATATTTTACTTTTGCCTAGGCTGGGACTGAACATGCAATCTGCCTATTTCAGCCTCCCAGAATTCTGGCATTATAGGAGTATACTACCACAATCAGCTGCTGTAACATTAAAGAAATACACAAAACACCAGAAAATTCAAAGAAAAGGTTAGTTCTTTGAAATCATCAATAAAATTAATAAATTCTTAGCCATATTACCTAAAAAAGAATGTGAATGTAAATTACCAAAATCAGAAATGAAAAGGGAAAGGCCAGGGAGATAGCTCAGTAGAATAAGCACTTGCTTGGCAAGGACAAGTTCCTGAGTTCAATCTGTGGCAAGAAAGAAAGAAAGAAAGAAAGAAAGAAAGAAAGAAAGAAAGAAAGAAAGAAAGAAAGAAAGAAAGAAAGAAAGAAAGAAAGAGAGAGAGAGAGAGAGAGAGAGAGAGAAAGAAAGAAAGAAAGAAAGAGGGAGGGGGAGGGAAGGAAGGAGAGGGGGGAGGGAGGGAGGGAGGAAATGCAAAGGGAATGACCTTAAGATAAAGGATTAGCAGGGCATGGTGGCTCACTTCTATAATCCAAACACTCTGAGAGGTGCAAGGAGGAGGGTCACAAATTTCACAAATTTGACCCCACTTTGAGCAACCTAGCAACTTAGGAAGCCTTGCCTCAAAATATTAAAAAGAGAGTTGGGACCATAGCTTAGTATAAACACTATGGTTTAATCCCCAAAACTGAAAAAGTAATCAAAAATTACTTTAAAAAATATTTTTTAAGGTTAGAGAGATAGCTCCACAGTCTAAGCACCTGACTGGCACGCACAAGGTCCTAAGTCCAATCCCCAGTACCACATGCCATGCAGCCCTGGAATTGGGCATGGCAGCACGTGCCTATAATCCCAGCACTGGGGAAGCTGAGACAAGAGGATCATTATGAGTCTGAACTGAATAGCTAGACCCTGTATCAAAAATAAAAATAAATAAATTTAATCTTTAAAATAATAATTTTTAAAACAAGAGATTAATAAACAGTGGGAAAAAATCATTAGAAAAGTTTTCTTTTTAGCACTCAATCAAATCAAAAACATATACTTTTTTTGGGGGGGGTCTTTTTTGAGACAGGGTCTCGCTGTACAGTTCAGGCTGGCCTTGAGCTGTTTTGTAGCCCAGGCTGGTACTCTCACTGATCCTCCCGCCTCAGCCTCCTGAGTGCTGGGATTACAGGCATGCACCACCACGCCCGGCTAAAAACATATACATATTGAGTGAACTCTAAATATAAACCTTCCACAGTCGAAATCTCTTTTAATTCAGCAAGAGGAGACGCCGGTTCTGTTTTCATAGTGCTTTCTCCCATTGACTTGCAGTTCAACTCCAAGCCTGAAGCCCCTAATCCATCCCCAAAGGAGTGGCAAGTTAGCGTAGATGAGACCTGGCCAGCTTCCAAAGGAGATTTCAACTGACCTAGAGGAAAAAAAAAAAAAAAAAGAAACAAAGAAAGTGTAGGAAATATCTGTATGTATATAATCTGGAAACCAAATATTCAATAAAAGACTAAGGAAGCCAGAAGCCTGTTAAAAGAAGCTATTCATCTAACAATATATAAGAATACACCCACAGGTTCCTGAACATATATAGCCAGGGCTGTTAACATCTCAAAGGAGGGTAAAGTGAAAGAACAAATTCCTAGAAATGTCATTTGGGGGAGGGGGAGAGACCATGGATTGAACTCAGACCACTGCACTTACCAGGCAAGCACTTATTCCACTGAGCTATCTCCTCAGCCCCTGAAATGTCAATTTTAAAAAACATGGAAGGGGCCGGGCGGGATGGCTCAGTGGTCTACTGCGCCTGCCTGGGAAAGTTTGGGTGGCTTCAGAGACCACGGTTCGATCCCCGGCACCACACACTGCGCCAGCCCTGCCCTCTGGGTGGGCTGAGCCGGCCACAATAATGAGTGAATAAACAAAGGTTCTGAAACAAAAAATAAATAATTAAATAAATAACATGGAAGACTGGGCATGGTGGCACACGCCTGTAATCTCAGCTCTTGGGAGGCTGTAAACAGGTGGATCACTACAAGTTCAATCACGCAGTGACACCCTGAACACCCTGTAGACCCTTCCTTAAAATACAAAACAAAAAGAAAAAGCATGGAGGACTGGCGCAATAATAGCTCAGCAAACTAAATGCCTGCTCAGGCAAGCAGAGGGACCAGAGTTCGATCCCCCGACACCACATGCCACGCCAACGCAGCCCCTGGGCATGCTGAGCCACAGAGATCAGGTGTGGTGGTACACACATGTAATTATAAGCTCTGAGGAGGCTGAGACAGGAGGATCACTAAGTCCAAGCTGCACAGTGAGACCCTGAACCAAATACGAAGGGAGGGAGGGAGGGAGGGAGGGAGGGAGGGAAGATGACACCAGAAAGACAGAAAAGCAGAGTTCTTAAAGCAGTGTACCTCCAGCCCAACATGCAGAATTAAGCAAATCCAAGCATAAATGTATTCAGAAAGTCTACTGAACAATAGCCAGTGAAGAATAAAATGTTATATGAATACCCAGGCCCATTCAATCATTTCATTTCAAGATAATACTTATGGAAGCCAGCAAAATGACTTAGATTGGTTCTCATTTTCTAACTAGACAGGCTGGCAAAACAATTTCAGAACAGACTTGGACTCACCTTCTTCAGATTCCTTGGTACTAGCTGATGTGTCTTGTAGAGGACCTGCATCAACTGTATCAACTAAATCTGGTCCAACCAAATCAGGATCTAGGACCTCATGGGCCCCATTAGTGGATAGTCTGGAAGACCGTCTTCTCGATAAGTCTTTTTCAGAGCACTTTTTTGACTTTTCCTGGGCTAGAAATGATTAAGAAAACTGTAGTCCAGAGAATAATACAAACAATTCTGCAATTACAAATTTCTGGGCCAGTTGCCTCTAAGAATTTTACAGGGCTGGTTAGATAGCTCAGTGGCATAAATAATTGCCTGACAAGCACAAGGTCCTGAGTTCAATTCCCAGTACAAAAAAAAAAAAAGAGTAATTTTATAAAAACGCTTCTGGATTAATATCCTTTCCTACTTGATAGTTTTAAGTAAAGGCAAACTCTGCTAGGACAAAATTTTATAACTCTGAGGACTCACAGTACAAAAACATGTCTTTTATCCTGACAACTAAATTCTATTTTGGAGCTTCCCAACAGAAAAGTCTGTATGTTAACTTCCAAAGTCAGTTACATTTTATACAAGTCTTATTTAGAGCCTTTCTAAATCCTTTTTGAAGCCAGCAGGGCATTTCTTTAATCAATAAATAGCATTTTTAATATAAAATTAATCCCTTCATGAACCACTGAATTTCCAGAGGAATACAAATCAGTTTGTGGAAATGGATATAACACTGAGCCCAAAATTCATAAAGCTTTTGTTTCTTCTAGGAATAATTCCTAAATTCAAGCATGTTCTACTAACACTAGCATTTGGACGACTGATCAATACACTGTCAAATTCCCACCACATATACACAAACAGGAAACTCACATGAATTTTTGTCAAGTCGAGGACGTTTTAATGGGATGTTATTTCCCTTTGATATTTTCCGTCTTCTCAGTTCCAATGTTATTGGTTGTAATGTCTGAGAATTTGAATCCACAGCTACAACATACAGAAAACCACATTTAAAAAGTATGTAATTTCTTGGTGTCTAGTCTTGCATAAAAAGTACATAATGTTTTACCTTACATTTTATATACAAATTAAATTCTATTCTAAATTATACATGCAGCATTTTCATTAGACTCTGAAAGTCAGTCTAAGAAAGATTTTATTTTTTATTTTATTTATTTATTTATTTCTTATTTCAGAACCTTTGCTTGTTTATTCACTCATTTTTATGGCCGGCTCAGCCCGCCCCCAAGGGCAGGGCTGGCGCAGCATGTGGTGCCCAGGGATCGAACCGCGGTCCCCGAAGCCGCCCAAGCTTTCCCAAGCAGGCGCTTTAGACCACTGAGCCATTCCACCGGGCCCCAGTCTAAGAAAGATGTTTTTTTTTTTTTTTTTGTCTTTTTGAGACAGGGTCTTTGCTATGCAGTTAAGGCTGGCCTTGAGCTCACTTTTGTAGCCCAGGCTGGTCTCGAACTCGCACCAATCCTCCTGCCTCAGCCTCCCGAGTGCTGGGATTACAGGCGTGAGCCACCACGCCCGGCTATAAGAAAGATTTTAGAAGAGAGGCTTTTTGTGTATATATGGAATTGGGGATTGAACTCAGGACCTTGCACTTGCCAGGCAGGCACTTGTGCCCCTGAGCTATCTCCCTAGTCCCAAGAGGAACATTCTTTTCTTTTTTGTAAATTTATTATTATTTTTGTTTGTTTGTTTTAGAACCTTTGTTTGTTTATTCACACATTTTTATGGCCAGCTCAGCCTGCCCTGAGGACAGGGCTGGCGCAGCATGGATCAAACCACAGTCCCTGAAGCCGTCCAAGCTTCCCTAAGCAGGCGCTTTAGACCACTGAGCCATCCTACTGGGCCCCCGCAAGAGGAGCATTCTTAAAGTTAAAAAATGAAATGAGTGAGAAAGTACTTCCTTTGAGAAATGTTAACACCTTGGAGACTGGCCCGCTGAATTTTTCTGAGGTATCTCCTATGGCTGAGCTCTCCTAAAACTCTCTATAAAGTACCATACCCCAATACAACCTGTATAAAAATAGGAAAATGTGCCAGCCATTATGGCACATGCCTATAATCCCGGCACTCTGGAGCCTGAGGCAGGAGGACTGCCATGTGTTCAAGGTAGCCTAGTGAATTTAAGAACCTGATTCTATCACCAAAAAAAAGGGGGCCCACCAGAATGGCTCAGTGGTCTAAAGCACATGCTTAGGAAAGCTTGGGCAGCTTCAGGGACCACAGTTTGATCCCCGGCACCACATGCTGTGCCAGCCCTGCCCTCAGGACAGGCTGAGCCAGCCATAAAAAATGAATAAATAAACAAACAAACAAAAAGTTCTGAAACAACCAAAAAAATAAAATAAAATAAATAAAATTCTTAAAAAAAGAAAAAGAAAATTGCCCACTCAGAAATCAAGTCATTGGAAGGCTAAAGCAGGAGGATCAGTGCGAGTTCAAGACCAGCATGGGCTACAAAAGTGAGCTCAAGGCCAGCCAGAACTACACAGCAAGAACCTGTCTCAAAAAGACAGAAAAAAAAAAAAAAAGTCATTTGTATCACCATCAAATTCCACCAAAACTCACCTATTTAAAAAGAAACAGAAAGTTGCCAGTAAAGACCAGATTGGGCTGGTTTCTGCTGGGAAGAAGGACTGTACTGGTTGTTGGGACTCCAGATGATTTATGCTATGGCTTGGCTGAAAGCCTGTCTGAATTTTGCTTGTGCCCAGAGACTTTGCCTATGGCTGAGATTAAACATAGCAGACTGATTCATCTTTCAAATGATATTTCAAAGCAGCAAACTATTGGGACAGTGGAATGGTTGTTTGACAGTTTTCAGACAGATTTATGTTGAGAATCAAGAGCAAAGAGTCAAGCAGGATGATTTAAAATTTGAGTCTAGCCTGAAAGAAAGCACCAGGAAAGCTGTGGACTGCAAAAATGGAGCTGAATCTACACTGTTGGGAAGAAACCAGAAAATTGAAAAGATGGCCTTAAGGCATCACAGGAGGTACCTACCAGTTCTCTGAACTTTGCAGCCTCAGAATTGCAAAGGACAGACTTTGCCTTGAGCTGCAGCCTTCAACATTCCAAAATCATGGCAGTAGCCATGCTAGGTTCCCAAATGACATACCCATGGAAAATTTGTTCCTCAGAATCAGGGTCAGAGTGCTCAGTAATCCATGCACTCAACTCCTACAGCCAAGAGAAAGAAGCCTAGGTACTCCTCCAGGTGGCAGGAGACCTTGGCATCATCCATGTGGCATTGGTTTTAGGCACATTCAGAATGCAGGAACTATAAGGTTAAGATGGCTTCCACCTAGATTTCAGAAGAAGCACAGGAGGCCAGGCAGTGTGCCCCTGAGAGGTCACATGTGTGAAGCAGAGAATGAGAAGCCAATTCAGTAGAAAACCCAGAAGTTTAGAAAAGCCAGAAATGCAAATCGTCTAAGGGAAACTGCAAAGAAGGAGTAAAGCCAACCTAAGAGAGAAGCCATGGAAACTACTACCCAAGGTTGTCATAGGGGCGGAGATGCTTGGAGCTCAAAACTCAGAATGTTTCAGATGCTCCAGTTGGAACTATGGGATTTAATGTTTGTCGTGATGGATTTTAGACTTGTGCTGGTACCAGTGTTTTGTATTCCCTTGTTGTTTACAACTTTTAGAATGGTAATGTTTATCTTGTGTTTTCGAGTGTTGAATGTATTTAACTGTTCTTTTGTACAGGAGTTCACAGTTAAAAGAGTATGCCTTAGATTGTGGAGGAGACTTGGGATTTGGACTTTTCAGCAACGCTAAAACTGTTCAGACTCTGGAAACTCTTAGAAATGGACTAAAATGTCTTTTGCACAAAGGGAGATTCATGAGATTTTGGGGGTCCGGGAGCAGAATTTTATGGCGTATGTCTAGTTGTCCCCCCAAAGCCTCATGAAGTCATGGGGCTGGGACTTCTGGAGTTTGAGACTAACTCATGATCCACTGGGATTATGTGTCTTAGTGCTGCTGGGATTATTGATACAGCATGAGGCAGATAGCCTGAATATAATATAAGAGAGACAGATAGCCAGACTCTCTCTGTTGTTCTCTGTTGCCCTGGTTGGTTGCTTCTGTTGCAATTGTTCCACTTCCATGAATTGCTGCTCTCTGTCATGTGCCTGTCTGCTTTAGAGCCAGCTTAGTATGGACTGAAACCTCCAGTAACTGTTAGTTAAATAAACCTTTCCTTCCTTCAAAATAAATAAATAAATAAATAAATAAATAAATAAATGAATGGGAAAAAAAGGGAGGGAAGGAGGAAAGGAAACTGACAGAAACTTGCCCTATCTAATACTCATAAAATTCACCATGCAGACTAATCCTAAAATGTGTAGCATAGAAGTAAGGATTGAGGGCCAGCTTGATAGCTCAGCGGACTGAAACACCTGCTTAGGCAGATCACAGCTTGGATCTCCAGCAAGTGTTGCTGACCCTGCCCCTGAGGCATGCAGAGATGTAGGTGATGCACCTATAATCCCAACTCTTCCACCTATAAACCCTACTCTTCAGAGGCTGAAAATAGGCGTATCACTACAAGTACGGATCTTTGTAGTGAGACCCGGAAGACCCTGTCCGAAATGCAGGAGGAAAAGGGGGGGGGGGGGAGCAGAAGGGGAGGAGGAAGAAGAGGAAGAGGAGAAGGAAAAGAGATTGATTGCAATTTTCAGTCTCTACTTGCTAAATTAACCATCACTGGCTTTAGTTATGAGGGTCAAAAAGAAAAAAAAAAATGTTAGCATGTAACATTCTCTTTAAAAACAATCCCAGCAAGCTAGGCATGGCGGCATGGTGGCACATGCCTACAATCCCAGCACTTGGGAGGCTGAGGCAAGAGGATCAGTGTGAGTTGATACCAGCCTGAACTACAAAAGTGAGCTCAAGGCCAGCTGGAACTGCATAGCAAGACCCTGTTTCAAAAAATAAAATAAAATAAAGACACCCCCCCCCCAAAAAAAAAAAAAAATCCCAGAAGCTGGGGATGATAGCACATGCCTGTGATTCCAGCACCTGTCTGGACAATTCAGAAATTTTTGAGATCCTGTCTCAAAATTTTTTAAAAAGTGCAGGGATGTCTCAGGGCAAAGGTCCTGGGTTCCACTAAAGCACTACCACCTACATACACACACTTAAAAAAGAAAAAAGAAAGAAAAAAAAAAAAAATCTCAAGGCTTATGGTCCTAGCAGATCCACACCTCACATAATTTAACAGTGCAGACAATAAGTCCCTGGGCAGTGTCTCCCTACACAGTAAGCCCCTGAGGAATTACTTTTAAGCCTAAAACTGTAGATGTTCTCCCCAAATCTGAGACAAAGAGAATTCTACATGCAAACAAGATAATTAAGAACAAAAAATCAGAGTTAGGTAGGAAGTCAGGGATAAAGGGCCTGAGGAAAGACAAAGGAATGAAGAAAGGGGGAAGAAGGGAAGTGAATGGGGGAAGGGAAAGGAACCAAAGAGGAGAGACAAGAAGAGAAAAAACTCATTAGCAGCTTCAAGTGAGGGGTCAAAGGGCTGAAAAACAGGCAAAGCTGAACTCCAAGGAGGCCACCCTCACTCTGTCTCTTTCTGTATTTAATTTTCACCACTATTTGGTTCCAAGTTGTGGGAACTTGGATCTCACACACTATAAGCTAAATACAAGCACAAACAACCTCTCTACATAGTTCAGATTCTGTTCCCAGCCAGGTCAGAGAACTCAAGCCCTACACCACAGAACTACTTCCAAGAAACGTTTTTGGCACAGTTCAACTATGTATGAGACATCTGGCAAGGCTTCCTCCTTTTGATAGGATATACAAATGAGGACTGACTGCACTGGGAAGATTGTTAGAAATTTGCATTTCTCAGTGCAAATGTAGAAATTCTGAGTGGGGAGAACTGAGGCACAAAATTATTTTGAAAAATGCTGCAAGCAAAGGTTAACAGTAAAGTTTGGACAGTTAAAGACCAATATTTTTTTTTTTTTTTTTTAAATTTTTTATTTATTTATTTATTTATTTTTTCTTGTTTCAGAACCTTTGTTTATTCACTCATTTTTATGGCTGGCTCAGCCCGCCCCGAGGGCAGGGCTGGCGCAGCATGTGGTGCCGGGGATCGAACCACGGTCCCTGAAGCCGCCCGAGCCTTCCCATGCAGGCGCTTTAGACCACTGAGCCATCCCGCCAGGCCCC
>PVJA010047034.1:0-14802 GCA_004027025.1 Myocastor coypus
ATCCCTGGCACCACATGCTGCACCAGCCCTGCCCTCGAGGCGGGCTGAGCCGGCCATAAAAATGAGTGAATAAACAAACAAGGGTTCTGAAACAAGAAAAAAATAAAATAAAATAAAAAATTCTTAAAAAAAAGAGTATACAACCAAATAATGATAAAGTTTCATTACAGGCTGACAAAAGAACACATGATGGGCTCAGAAGGTGTGTTAACAGTCTTTAAAACATATTTTAGAATTTACCAAACTAGAAAATACAAATGAAGATCAGAAGAGGATGACTTTGTGAAAAGCTAAAATAGAATAATATTAAAAATGAAAGTAGCCAGATGTGAAAATCCATAACAAATCATCCTTAGGCAAACATCAATTCCACATGAAAACTAGTTAAAATAATCATGTGGCATGCTTATTCTTTGATCAGAAAAAGTATTTTACTACAGCAATGACAGCAAGAGATATTTTAACTTCATAAATCTGTAAGTTAGAAAAGTTGAAGTATGCCTCTTCTATTTTTTTTAAAGCATTTACACAAGCAGTTCCCATTTTCTATAATGGAAGATCCCAGTTACCTACTGAAATGTTAACAGCTTTTGTGTATACAATAAGTAGAACCATATATTTTAAGTATGGTTAAAAATATTAAATTGGAATTGTTAGTAAATTTATGCTGAGACATTAACAAAATATATATAATTATATGTCTGTGAACATATATATGTGTGTTTTCACATATACAGATTTACATATATAGCAGTGTGGTACCTAATCCAGTATTCCATAACTTTCATGACTATACAGTCAAAGAACCACTTGGTAATTTTTTGTATTTGTTTTCAAAATTCAGAAGTAAGGTAGCAGCTTTTAAAAAGATGAGCTGGGGCTGGGGAGATAGCTCAGTGGTCTAAGCTCCTGCCTGGCAAGCACAAGAACCCATGTTTGAACCCTGATACTACATACCTGCCCGGTCCCGGAATCCTGGGCATGCTGTGCCGGCCTGAAACCAGGAGTGGTGGGGAGGCTGAGACAGGAAGATCACAACAAGTCTGAGTTGTGTGGCAAGACCCTGTAACAAATAAATAATTTTTCAAAAAGATGAGTAGTAAAGTATTTATGAGAAAAATGCTTTATAGTCAATCCATTTTAACTAATACAAACAGTAACTGTTAGGGAAACAATGAATAAAAATATGTAGACCATAAAGTTCAGTGAAATATTAAAAAAAGTACACATACAAAAAACTTAAGAAGAGTCATTAAAATTCTTACTGTGTTATTATGTAACATTTCTCATTTGTTAATAAAGTGCACTTTCTAGAAAAAACAAAATTATTGAATATAGATGTACTCATGTTTACTTGTATATTAGTAAAATCACATTATAATAAAAAAGTCATGTTTATTCAAATGTACCTGTGAATCAAATAGTTAAAATATGATGAATGTTATGAAGAAGAAAAATCTACATATTTAAACAACATAGATTAGTCATTCAAGATTCATCTCCAAAATGGAAAAACAGTTCAATAATAAGAAATCTACTAATGCTACCAATTCAGAGGTTTCATCTGTGTGATTCCCAGAAAGCTCAGCCAACTAAAGTGCCTTCGGGCTCCATCTCCAGCTTGCTGAGCCAGCCCCACCCCTGAGGCATGCTGAGATGGAGACTGGGACTGGGACTGGGCCTGGTGGCATGCACCTATAATCCCAGCGCTTGGGAGACTGAAAACAGGAGAATCACTATGAGTACAATCTGTGTGGTGAGACCCTGTACACCCTGTACTAAATACAAAGAAAAAAAAAAAAAAAAAGAAATTAGTAATCTAAGTCATTGGATAAATTAAGGATGAAAATTATGTAATCGTTTCCACAGATGCTAAAGAATTTAACTACTTTCAACATTAACTCTTCTAAGAGAAGAGTTAGCAATTTGATTTGTAAAACATAATTTAAAATTTGTGTACCTGAAAGCAACAATCAATGTGATGCCAAAAGTAGAAGACCTTAATGAAGACAAACAAAAATGACAAGGCTCTCAGTCAGGTTTTGTCTGTTGATCCCGTCCTTTTCACTTTTGTCTTCTCAGTTTCTAAATCCCTGTTCGTCACTAGTTGAACTGATTGCTCTGCCTTTTCCACCTCTCCTCTTAGAAAGAAGAAAACAAAATTATGTGTGTGAAACAGGTATTCTGCTCTTGAGGAAAACTTACCCTTGGATTGTACATATCCATTTCCCATTCTATATGCACTTCCTCTCCCTAGAGTGAAATACCTGAGATAGTTCCTTTATAAAGAAAAATAATTTACGGCAGTCAAATCCAAGGCTTCAGAGGCCAAGGGCCCCAGGGGTGGTTCCAGGAGTGGATGGCAGGGCCTGGTACTGCTGGGCCACATCCATCCTGGGCTCCTGGGAAGAGCAGCAAGTCCTCTGGGCTGAGAAGTGCACACTGCCCTGAGGCCCTAGGCATCTCTGGGAGTCCTGCAGCCCCAGAAACTACTAGGTATCCCAACTCTTATGACATGAACCAAGCTGGGCAGCAAGCCTGGCTGTAGAGCTAGCTGAACCCCTCCTTGAGCACTGTGATGGGAATCCAGGAGCCCCACACACCTGAAAGCCCAAGCTGACTGTGTGTTAGTGGCCTGTGTGGAGCCTAGCCAGGAGCTCCTTACCCTGAGAAATTCTTCCCCCTCTCCTTTTCCTATTTCCCTTCTCCTCCTCCTTGCCTCTCTTCCCCGTCTACTACCTTCCCCCTCTCCCCCACCCTGAATTCAGAGGCTACCTGAGTGGGGTCTCTCAGGAGTTCCTGTCCTGGAAGGGATTCCTCCAAGTCCTGCTAACTTCTATTTAGAAGAAATACTTAAGGTTGATTTTTGAGATAGTTCTTGGAACTGTGAGCTCTTGAGTTTGTGGCCAAGTCTGAGGGTCAGAGTTGTGCATCCAAGAACAGAGCACCACTGTGGAACTGTCTGAGCAGCTCACCAGAAGCATAAACTCAGCACCAGTAACAGATGAAAGGAATCAACTTTTCTCCCTTATTTATTGGAAAAGAAGGAAAAGGAGTGGCTAAATAGCTATCCCAGTGAGAACAGGGGCAGGCGGCTCCAGAAAGATAGAGGATCCACAGGCTTTTGTTCTTAGCTATTTTTGCTGGATATGGGAAGTCTTGCTTGCTACCTGGAAATTGTGCTAACCCTAGCAATTCCCTGAACTGTCTGATTAGACCAGAGCCCCCTGTACATGTCATTTCCTTTGCAGGGTTTTGCATGACTTCTTTCTCCTTGCCCCTAACCGGGCCTTGTCTCTGGAATGGGCATCTGGTTGGTTAGGAGGCGCCTCTAGACATGGTTAGTTTTTAGACTCAGTGAACAGATGTGTGGATATCTATTATATTAATATAGCGACTCTAGAATGTACATGTATGTGTGTTAGTGTGTATTTGTGTACACCAAGTAGGAGCTTTCCCCAAAGTTAGGCAGTCCCTTCCCCCATGGATTTCCCTTATATCCCAGGTGGAGACAGACAGAGCTATCTCAAATTTTTTGGCTTTGGGCATTTTGCACTCTGCCCTCCCTGTGAGCTCTTCTTCTGGTCCTTTGGCACAAGTCTCAAAGTTGTTTACTTTTTTTTTTAATGTTTTTTTCTATTTTTCTGTCCCTGTGCTTGAGATTTCCTGCAGGGGAATTACTCTATGAATCTTTTAACTCCCTCTAATCAGGATTAGCCAGAAAACCTAACAAGCCCCTGTTTTATCTTTTCTGTACCTATAAACCCCTTTCCTAAGAGTGATGTAATAGAGGAGGCAAACAAGGTCCAGAAAAGGATAACAGCCTTTCAGACCACGGACCCACTGTCATTTACCTGGTTCATCAGAGCAACCTGGAGAAATCAGTGTCCCCAAAGAAAAGGAAAAGCTGCCACCACTAAAGTAAAGCTAAGCCCAGGAGAGTGTCCCAGCTGTGTAGAAGGACCATCCAGGACTTTCACCATCATACTTTGTAAAGCTAGAAGGTCAGAGTGGGAGAGGAAAATTCTGTGCTACACAGGGCAGTCAGTTTCTGTGATAGGAGAGTGACTATAGGCTCTCAGGCAAAACTTAATGAAGACCTACTTGGGGACCACAGGATAGTCATGGACAAGTCATCACCACTGCTTGGATTTGTGGATGACGTTGACTCTTGTGTAGAAACCCAAAAGCAGAATGATAAGGAGGTAGTGATAGAACACCTTCAGGAAGTAACTGGTCCGATGTGGATGAGACCTCCACAAATCAGATTCTCTCAGGAGGAGCCTGTCTCACTGAATGCTCCGGGATTCCAGAGCCTTCTTCTTTCCCCACTGTACCTTTGCCATGCGCACACTTGTCCATGGCGTGACTATGCCAGTTACTGCATCAGCTGCCACAACGCTCCTGGCTGTTCCTCTATGGGTAGCAGCAACCATGACACAGCACTGGCTGTGAAGGGCAGCTGAAGCCTCCTGTGTGATTATCCTGCAGAACACCTCTATGGAGCTTAGGGCTACAGACAAAGGCAGATCACAGAACTCACATTCATTTCACTTCTTCAGCAGCTGTGGAGAAGAAGCAGTGAAGGTGTAAAGAATATTCCCAGAGAAGACACCTTTTTCTTTTTTTTCTGATGGAAGACACATATCTAGCTTTTGACCAAGCTTGGATCCAAGCATGGAGGAGAGCTTCTTTATACCCATTGTCATTTGGACATGCTACATTCCAAGTTGCCTTTCAGAGGGATCCTTACTGGCCACGTGCAGTGGCATACCGTAATCCTAGTACTCAGGAAGCTAAGGCAAAAAGATCATCGCGGTTTTTCAAGGCTAGCTTGGGATTTACAGTGAATTGAAGGCTGGCCTGGAATGCATACTGATACCCTGAGTCAAATAAACAAAGGAATCTTTACAAAATTCAGGAAAATTTGTAGCAGTTCCTTCTCTAATGAGTTTTAGGGCTGCATCTCAGACTTCTGTGATGCTTAGATGCTGATAGATTGCCTGTGAGAAGAGCTGATGAAAGAAGAATGGCGTAGGGAGCCTGAGGCTGACACCTTTATTTTTCATATTACTATGGTGAGATATGAAAGAAATTTTGTGCAAGCAAAATACACACAAAGGCTATGGTATTTGGGGAAGTGGCATCCTAAAAGTACACCACACCTATCCTAGAATAGCACAAGGTATTTGAGAGACAGCTGCAGCTAGCTATCTCTATAGAAGCTCTTTTGATCATCCACTGCCAAGAAGTTGACAAACATCAGCTGGACACTTTGAGAAACAATTGTGCCATCTGTCTTCAAGACCCCTAGGCATCACTTCACCAGCAGTTGTGTGGTCATAAACCTTGGTGAAGTACTTCCCCAACACGTCCGTGGACACGCTTCATGTACTTTACCACCTGAGAAGCCAGGGGCTCTGAGAAATAGGTCCCAATGGAGAAAACTGTGGATACTGATGCTCCCTAATTCCTCCCTCACCAGGCAGTACACAGCCCTACCCAGCAGAGGGCAGCTCACAGGAGCGTGGGACACTGCTCACTCAGAGCCCCCTTGCTACAAAGTTCCCTGTACCTGTAGGTTTCCAAAAGTATTTGTCAGTACACCCACCCAGGCCTCACCTTGCACACAGTTAAGAAATTGCCAGGGTCAAAGAGGATCTGCTGTCCTGCACCTTGGTTACCTTGTGTAAGAACAACAGTCCCCTCTACAGGAGATAAGCCAAGAGGATGCCAGCAGTGCCCTTTTAGAAAACAGCAACCAGCAGCCTCACAGAACACTGACAGGGCCTGAGTTTTGCCTTTGTCTCAGGTCAGACAGTGATTGCACTGTCCATTGGAACACAGAAAACCTAGCCCTGGATGCTGTCTTAGAACTGATGGCCGGAGGCAGTGTCCTGCATTGCACAGTGGAGTGGATGGGGGCGACAAGTAAGGAGCCTGCCAAGAACAGCATTTAGATTTTGCATCTTGGGTATAATATTCCAGGAAAGTCCCGGATAAATGTCATGGAAGAGTAAAAGTTTGCTAATCCAAGTCTCTAGTTTTTGCAGCCTCTGTTTGCGAGAAGTCTGTGAATGAAGTCACCCTCTTCCTTGTCAAAAAATGCTAGAGCTTCATATATGATAAACAGTAGTCAGGTACTCTACCACCAACCTCCATATAATGCCTCTTCATGGGAATTTCTGGACTGATACTGCAATACTCGTTCGTCTACACACATACATACCTTTGATATGGCTGCTGCCTTATCTTGCTGCTTTTTTTTTTTGTCTTTTTGAGACAGGGTCTCGCTATGTAGTTCAGGCTTGCCTTGAACTCACTTTTGTAGCCCAGGCTAGTCTCAAACTTGCACCAATCCTCCTGCCTCAGCCTCCTGAGTGCTGGGATTATAGGCATGCACCATCACGCCTGGCTTTTGCTGCTTTTTTCTTGCAGCTCATTTTTGCTAATTTTGGAGATAGATGGTCTCTTCATCTTTCATCCATATTTCTCCCAAAGTCTAGAATAAACATATAATTGAAAAAGACAACAACAAAATAGATAGCTTTCATGGAAAGGTATGGAGTCATTGACAACTATATCTGTAGTGATTAAGAACCATTATGGGATGGAAAAATGACTCAGTGGTAAAGCATTAGACTAATATGCACAAGGCCAGAAGTTCCATTCCCAGTACTGTGTAAACTCTCTCTCTCTGTCCCTCTTCCTCCCACTGTTGCTCCCCATCACCCTCCACCCTCCCTTCTCCTGCTTCACCCATGAAATGGGGAACTCTATAGCTGGCAGTTCTACTGTCCTACTGTGAGCTTGGTTGTTAGATGCGCGCTGAAAACCCTGTTTGTGGTTAGAAGATACAGTAGTGCTACAGAGTATGTATGTTTCTGGGAAATTCAGAAGAGAAAATGCAGAAAAATCATATCAAGCTTTGTAACTTGCCACAAAAGATTGGAAGTTTAGCTCACTGATAGCCTTTGCCGAGCATGTGGGAATACCTGGGTTTCATCTCCATCAACAGAGACAGAGACAGAGACAGAGACAGAAACAAAGTGAGAGAGAGAAAGAGACAGAAACAAAGCAAAAGAGAGAGAGAGACAAGGACAGAAGCAGAGAGAGAGAGAGAGAGAGAGAGAGAGAGAGCTGTAGAAATAGGAGCCTCCGAGGCAGAGAGAGAAGATTTAAGAAAAAATTATAGGATTGATGAGCTATAATTTTGTACATTCTTAGATATCTAAATGTCTGTGTAAAAAATGTGTAACTGCTTTTATCACATTCTATAGAGATTTATTAGAGTATCAATGATTGATGGAAAATACCAATTCCAGGTTAAGGCTAAGATGTTGGATATGCAGAAAGACAGTGAGGTTAAGCTCAAATACCCATGTATAGAGCAATAGTATCACTGAGCTTTTCTTCTGGAGGGCTAAGGATATAAGTTTACAGACAAAAAATTAGAGAAAAAGAAGAGCTACAAGGATAGCCAATATTTTGGCTCTAGCCCTTCAAGGTCAGTGAGGACTCAGGAGAACCTGTGCTGTAACATCCTATAACTCAGTGGTTTCCCAAATTTTCCGTTCAAGGAGATCATGGGGCCACAGAGGAAAAGGATTAAAGGTGCATAATGTACCTAAGGAGAGTCACTTGAGAGAAAACATTCTCTCATGCTTTCACAGAGAGCAAAGTGCTCAAACAATGGCCATGACTCATCCAGATGTCTGACAATGTCAACAGTTGTACAAAGCACTATACATGGTTTCAAAGTTAATCCTGGGGGGATTTGACTGACCTTGGAAGATAAAAAAAATTACATGTTTTGTTATACAGGTCTTGCTTTAACTTGCCCTTAACCACCCAGCAGAAAAGTTTAACTGCAAGGCATAAAATGTAAAGCTAGATTAGTATGCTGAGCAGTAAAAGGCTTAAATCGACAGCTTCCAATATTGTCAGTTTCACCAGTAAACCACTGCAATTAAGGAACAATGGACTATGTATAAAACTACTTTCTCTTAGTTCAAAGAGAGGAAATTTTTTTTTAACCAATTTTACACCATGTGCTCTGTGTAACTACTATGAGGACAATAATGGGCATTATATCAATTATTGTGAATGTACTACTAATGTGTTTTGAAACTGTCATACTGTTATTTCTTATTAATAATAATAAAAAAATTTTGAAAAAATTGTAGTCACAGCTTCAGAATATGGCTTCTTCTCTACAACGCTGTCAACCCCTGAGTTTTGCAATAGAATGCTTAAAATATTCAGACGGGTACTCAGCAGGAAGCAGTGTTGCAGGCATCACATTTCAGATTTCCAAATACACACTAACAGGAAGGAGAAAAGACCTCTACAAAACAGGGGGACTCAGGTGGAGGGCGGCTTGTGCCATTATAGCAGACTATGAAGCCAGACACTCTGGAGAAATTACATTTTTAGAAAGCTCTTCATTCATCTTTCATATCCAGCCAGGGTTGAAAACTGTTTGCACAGAATCCTTTCCCCCTTTATCTGCTATAACCAGAGCTCACGCTTTTCACTGTGGTAGTGGTGAAGAGCTTCGGCTGCTCCAAGAATATAATCACCCCTTTTGTGAAGCAGTAAACATCATTTCAAAACACCTAAGACTTTAAGTTTTTCTTATAAGCCAATAACTCAAATTACTCTTTGGAAAGTTAAGACATGATTTTAAAGATCTAATTTTTAAGGGAATTTTGATTCACCTTAAGCATGTTAGAGTTAAGAAATCATCTACTTTTAGAAGAAAATCATTAATTCCTTAAGAGAAAAGATGGAAAGTGTCAATATGAGTATTAGAAAACAAAAATAATTGCAGTAGGTTTCTCAAGAATTTTTCCTCCAGATTCCATCTGTAAGGCACTGCATTCAGTGAAGGCCATCGGAATATAAGTGATTATCACAGTTATTTATCACGTCACAAGTGATATGCATAGATATAATTCCCAAGGAAAAAAAAGCAGTGTGATGTAGTCATGATAGATACAAAGATTTCTTTCCATACATTTTTGTACCTAGATTAGTACCTGTGTAAAAGGGAAACAGTGGACTCACTGGTTAGTGAACAATTATGCTAAAATATTTTACTTCCTTTATATTACCTAGTGAGCATCATATTGTTTCATGTATCATATTGATTCATTTTTGAAATCCACTTCTGATGACTATAAGCCAGTTACTAAAGTAAAAGTCCTACACTACACCATGGAAAAGTAGAACATTCACTAAACTAATCATGGCACCTGTGGTGTGAATTTACCTGCCATGAGAATTATGAAAATATTCTAACAAGGATTAAAGACAGGAAATATGAATACTTTTATTTTCAAAAACAGGTAGAGGACAGGATTTGATTCCCAGGCCTAAATTTGTTAACTCCTGCTCTAAAGAATGACTTTTATAATTTCAAATGCTTAGGAAAAAACTCAAAGGAGTAAGTATGTAATGATACAGAAAACTGTGTAAAATTTTAATGTCAATGTGCATTCATTTCTTCATGGTTAGTGCTTCATTTATATGAAGACAGGCTGGAGTAATGTCACAGAATCATTATGGCTTGGATATCTCAATATATATGAGCTTCCCTTTCACAGAGAATAATTATCATTTCCTATGCTGAGGCAGACCTCAATTTTGGAACTATCTGGAAGGCTTTCATGATATTTATTTAATTGTTCTATAATGAACCTGAACATAATAATAAAAGATACACTTACTTTCCTCCCATGATGCTAAGAAGCAGCCAAGGTTGTGAGATATTATCCTAAAACTGGTTTTCAGACCAAGTGGGATTCCTCCCAGGAATGTAGGGATGGTTCCATATACACAAATTAACAAATGTAATACACCACATTAACAGAACCAAAGACAAAAGTCACATCATCATCTTAATAGATGCAGAAAAAGCTTTTGACAAAGTCCAACACTCTTTCAGGATAAAAACCATAAAGAAACTTGGAACAGATGGCATTTATTTTAACCTGGTAAGTGCCATCTGTAACAAACCAATAGCGAACATCATACTAAATGGACAAAAAAGGAAAGCTTTCACTACGAAATCAAGAATAAGACAAAGATGTCCACTGTCACCACTCCTATTTAATATTAATCTAGAAATATTAGGCAGAGTAATTAGACAAGAGATAGAGTGATAAAAGGAATAATGATTTGAAAGGAAGAAATGAAATGGTGAATATTTACAGATGACATGATTCTCTACAAATAAAGCCCCTAAAACTCTACAAAGAGAACTGTAGAATTAATAAACAAAGGCAGTAGCATAGCTGGATACGAGATAACACTCAAAACTCAATGGTATTTCTGTACACAAACAGCACACCAAGAAAGAAATTAGAGAACCACACCTTTCATAATAAGACAAAAAATGAAATACTTAGGAATCAATCTCATAGAGGAAACAACAGATTTATACAGTGTTTTCACTGTACTCTGAAAAAAAGATTGTAGAGGATTCAGATTATGGAAAGATATTACTTGTTCCTGGATAGGAAGAGCCAACATTGTGAAAATGATCACACTCTCGAAAATGGTATACAGATTCCATGCAATTCCAATTGAAATAACACCAATATATCTCACAGATCTAGAAAAAAAAATTCCTAAAATTCATCTGGAACTGGAAGAGACCAAGAATACCAAAAACAATCCTGGGCAACAAAGAAAAGACTTGATGCATCGCAATTCCTGACTTAAAATTGTATTATAAAGCTACAGTGGTAAAGTCAGCATGGTAATGCCAAAAAAAATTGAAAAGACCTGAGCATTCATGGAACAGTTAAGAAGATACAGACACAACTACGAACACACTTGGTAACTTTATCTTTGACAGAGGGGCCAAATATGTTCACTGGAAGAAAGATAGCCTCTTTAATAAATGATGACTTCCACATGCTGAAGACTAAAATTAGACCTATGTCTATCACTATATACTAAACTACTATGAAAATAGATTTTAAAAATTCAATACTAAAATAGAAATACTAAATCTACTGTAAAAGTAGGCAGAAATCTTCAAAACATAGGGGTATGTAAAGAGTTTGAACAAAAGACCACACTGCATAGGAAATACTTCAAAAAATACCAACAACCGGGATCTCATCTTTTTGAAAAGTTTCTGCTCATCAAAAGAAATTACCAACTTAGTAAAAAGAAAAAGCACAAATTGAAAAACATTGTAGCTGAGTGTCCCTCAGACAAAGAACTGCTATCTAGAACATATGAAGAATTTTTTTTAATGCCCATACAATACAAAGACCCAATCAAAAAATGGGCATCTATCTTATTCTTCTCTCATTGCTGGGACAAATGACACACAAGATTAGGAAAGGAAAGGTTTGTTTATCTCACAGTTACTGGAGGTTTCAAAACACTGCCACTGCTCCATAGGTTCTAGAGGAGAGGCTGGGGCACTGCTGTGTCCAGAATGATGTGCTTCATACCACTGAGAGGTCAACTGGCCTGGAGGGGTTGGGGGAGGTGCATGCTGTCAGTTTAAGAGTTTGTGCCTCAAGCCCCACCCTGGTCCTCTAGCCTCATCCCATAGCAGCACACTTGACAGCCTCATGATTTACATGAGGCTTTGGGGTGACAACTAGATAGAACCATAACAGCATCTAAAATGAATATACACTTCTCAGAGGAAGAAATACAAATGACAAATAAATATATGAAAAAAATGTTCAAAATCATTTTAATTTAAGAAATACAAATTAAAACAGCACTGAGATTCCATCTGACCCAGAAAGAATGGCTGTCATGAAGAAGTCCATGAATAACAAATGCTGGAGGGGGTGTTGGGGAAAAAGGAAATCTTCACTATTTGTAGGAGTGCACACTGACACCCCCACTATGGAAATCAATTGGACAGTCCTCAAAAACTAGGATTATAGGTCCCATTGAACCCAGCATTTTACTTCCTGGGTATTTTTCCAGAGGAACTGAAAACATCATATTCTACAGCCATATATGTACACCTATGTTTATATCAGCAAATTTATCATAGCTAAAATTTGGGAATAACCTAAATGTCCATCAACTGAAGAATGGATAAAAAATAGATTTGGCATTTTTCACACAATGGAATATTACTCAGCTATAGAAAGGATAAACTCAAGGCTTTTATAAGTAAATTGATGCAACTAGAGAACATATTCATAAGTAAAATATATCAGACCCACATATATAAATGTAATATTGTCCCACTAGTGTAAGAACCTGAAAGAGTAAATAAAATCTGAAAGGAACAATAGATCCTATGAGAGGGAAAGAATCTGCTCAAAAGGAGGAACAACTGAGATGAAGAAAAGAACAAAAAAATATAGAGGGAAAATATATATATATACTAGAAATATATGTACAGAAAGGGTACTGCTGATTTCTGCTGGTTTATTGAAAGTAGCAGTTAATGCTTATTTTTTTTTCTTCTCATTTTTAATTTCTTATGACATTTTTGACCAATTATGCATGCTTATATCTGGTAATCTAACAATCTGAAAACATTATTCAATATAACAACCTTCATTGAATTCCTATTTTTTAGTGAAATTCTGTATCTTTTCTAATGCTTTTCCCTACTATTTTCTATCCTCTTTAAAAAAATAAAAAGGAGTGGTTTTTTAATAAGAATATTTTCACTTATCTAAATTTATTTAGTATAGGATGAATCTCTTCCCTATAGTGCCACATTACTGTGGTATATGATAAAATATATTCCTATAAATGCCATCTCAAATATAGATTGTATTATTATAAGGGCAAATGATAAACTACAGTAATATTTTCTTTCGAGGGCAATTTTGAACTGTTTATTAGTTAAGGAAACAAAGATTTGTTTGCCTGAGGAAAAGTCGGTGGACTGAACAAATGTATAGAATTCTATGCAATCTATGCAACAGATAAAAATGAGAATGTGAGGAAACAAATATTTTGTTAAATTGCGGTTCTTCTCCTTCAACCTCATAATAGGCTCAACAGTTCCTTACCTTTTGGATACATGTATTAAACTGCATTATGCACACAACACCAGGACCTAAAGGAGAAAAGAGGTAACAGCCTTTGAAAGGGGTAGTGACATAGTTATGACACATAAAGGGCATTATTACTTCGTGCAGGGCCAGCAAGGGAGGAATGGCTGGGTGTTAAAAAAGATATATGTTCCATCTCATGCACAAGCCAGGGTGACACCACTGACAACTGGCTGCCTGGCAGTTTGTAAGGCGGTAAGCTCTGCACAGAGAGGACGGGGCTGAACCAGGTGGGATCCCTAAGTGAGGAGAGTTGCTTGGGAGTCAGCGAGAACATTTGTCCAAAAAATTGTTTAGTAGGCTCACCAAGGAGATACTGAAGACATGCAAGGTTAGGTAACAAGAAGCAATCTGTAGAGAAGGTACTGGAATTGAGAATAAACAAGTGGTTAATAAGCAAAATGGCAGAGCCACAAGGGTGTGTGTTGAAGAATGTGTGAGGACTATCACAGGGATGTTATTATTTTATGTCTTGTTCTAAGAAAATGCTGCTGTCATCTCATTTGCTACCTTCATGGTCCCTTTGTAAAGTAAGGGTGCATTTATTATTCTAGGTCCATGGTAAGGAAAACAGACAGAGAGCTCCTATCTCCAGTTATATCAACATTAGGACCTGCACTAGGATTAGAATTCAATAACCTGCAGCTCTTGGCTGCCAGGTCAATCCTGTCATTGTCCAGAGTGAGAAACTCTTCCTTTCTAGAAAACAGTTTTTGTTTCTAATCTGTGATTTTTTTTTTTTTTTTACCAGACAGAAGATTGTAAGGACTGGTGATGGTGGGTGATTTATAGAAACAGACTTATTAACAATCACAGGCTAAGGATGACCAAAGAGCTCAGCACATTAAAACGCCTGCAAACATGTGCAAGGGCTAGGGGTTTGATCCCTGTGCCTGCTGTGCGGGCCCCACCCTTGCAGTGTGCTGAGATGGCAATTGAGACTGATCATGGTTTCACACACCTGTAATCCCAGATCTTTGGAGGCTGTAAATAGGTGGATCACTATGAGTCTGACCTACAGGGAAATCCTGAACACCTTGTAGACCCTTCCTCAAAATACAACAAAAAAACCCAAAAAACCCAACCAACCAAACAAAAAAAAACCCCAAAAACAATTATCATAGGCTGATACTCTAATATTTCTTCAAAAAGTTAACTAAGGAAACTTTCTGCAAAATTCCAAGTATACTATGTATATATGTGGCTTATTTATTTAATATCTTAGAGATTCTGGTTTGTGGTACATTGAAGCAAACTTCTACTGAATAGGATGCATTCTATGGGAACTGATGTGGTTTGTTTCTAGTTGACCCCCCCAAAGCCTCATGCAGTCACGGGCAGACTTTTAGAGTTTGTGATTAACTCCTGATCCACTGGGATTATGGGTATGAGTGTTGCTGGGATTATGGGTGTGAGTATTATACCCAGCCTGGGGCAAATAGCTCAAATGCATATCTCACAGACAGTCCTTAAAGAAAAACTAAGCTATGGAACTTCTAGATAGGTCCTCTAAAATATAAAGTGAAAAACATTATTATAAAGCAAGGAAAATCCATAAATAGCTAAGGTTAAAAATGGCCATATGTCTTCAGGATTATAACTCAATGAAATGTTTATTAAAAATGAATACTTTGATATAAGAGAACCTGTGCTGTAATATCTTATAACTCAGAGGTGTCCCAAATTTTCTGGTCAAGGAGATTATGGGACCTCAGAGGAAAGGGATGAATGAACTATAGTGCGT
>PVJA010047035.1:0-14794 GCA_004027025.1 Myocastor coypus
CCTGAGCTACAAAAGTGAGCTCAAGGCCAGCCTGAACTGCATAGTTGAGACCCTGTCTCAAAAAGACAAAAAAAAAAAAAAAAACTTTCAATAAATTTTATGTGAAATGGGATTATATGGGTTCAGAATGTGACTTGAGCAGTTCATTTTTTTATTTTATTTTTTTAGAATTTTTATTTATTTATTTATTTTATTTATTTATTTTTCTTGTTTCAGAACTTTTGTTTATTTATTTTTATGACCGGCTCAGCCTGCCCTGAGGGCAGGGCTGGCACAGCATGTGGTGCCGGGAACGAATGTGCGGTCCTGCAGCCGCCTAAGCCTTCCTAGGCAGGGGCTTTAGACTACTGAGCCATCCTGCCGGGCCTTTTTTTTTTTTTTTTTAAAGAATTTTTTATTTTATTTATTTATTTTTCTGAGCAGTTTAAAGTGAAGAAAACAGATTGTTTCAGAGTTCAGTTTACAACAAATACCAAAATAAGTTTCAGAGCTTGGCAGACATGAGGACGTAGGAGAGCAGGGGTTATAGGAGTGAGTCATTGAGTGGGTTAGAGAGAATGTGGTCTACAGTAAGGTTCTAAGTTTTATTCTGATTATGAGACTGGGGGTGGGGCTTTCATCCTCAGTCTTACTTAATTGTGATTGCTTTAATTAATTGCTAGTCTGTGTGCCATAGTACCACATCTCTGATAGTAGCTCCAACTTTTACCTTGTGAGAGAAGAGAAAGCAGCTCTCTTAGCCACAGGTTCTGGTGGGGAAGGTTAGTAGGAATTACTCAACTAGAGAGGAGTTTTAAAACAAGTGTTAGAAAATAATTGGGTTAAATTATTCTTTTAAGTAATTTTTTTCATCTTCCTGAATTAGATTTAAGGATGGTATTGTGAAGTTGGGATGGTCTGCAGGTTGCTCAACATTTTTAGGTGGCATATTTAATTTTTTCTTTCTTTTTTTTTGTAGTACTGGGGATGAAACTCTGAACCTTGTACTTGCCAGGCAGGTGTTTATAAGTGGTTTATTTAAATAAGGACATTTTAAATTTTCTTAATAATTCCCCACCTTTTTTCTTTGATTATAAATAAGAATTAAACCAAACATTGCTTCTGAATTTCAAAGATGTTACTAGAATTTAAAAATATTTGAATTTTTCTTGGGAACTAAATAGAAATTGAAATTATAATACTAGCTTATTCAAAAGTAAACATGATAAAGCCCTTTTAGTTTATTACTTGCTTAAAAATCCAAGTTATCCAGTAATTTTCATAGTCCATTCCCAAAAATTGTTTGAAAGTAGAGATACTCTTGGAATCTACTTGGTAGTGTATTATCCAGTGACCTTTGAATCTTCTGTGTCACTTTAAGAGGTCCTTATTTTTACTGAATCATTGTAAATGTCAGTGGGAGATACTTCTGTGGTCACTGACTTTGAATAGTGGTAAGGTCAGATAAATTCACAAACCTTTGAGGAATTTGTCCATGAAGGGCATTGCGTTATCATGAAACATACACATTGCTTTTTTAAGGACTTGGATGTTCACACTGAAAATAACTCAGTGATGGAGACTTATTTTGTATGAGATGTTTAATGTTTTGTCATAGACAAATGATTATTCAGATGTACATTTTTTTTTTTTTAAAGAGAATGCGTATAAATGGTTGGCTTATAGGTAGCTGGGTGACCAAACTAGTTTTAAAAAACTGTGGGGTTTTTTTTGTAGTTTCTGTTAACAGAGATTTTGATTTCTCTTTGTGTTTTGAAGTGAAGCATATGGTAATGCAATAAAGTAGCAAATGCGGATTCATTGTGAAACTTGCCTGTTATGCGTGAGTCGCAGATAGAAAGTTTTCCTGCTTGAGAAATTCAAATGAAATAGAAACAGGTGGCTATGCCACTTTTATTTCTCTATTAAGGAGCTGTGAACCTAAATTTTTAGCTTATAGCTGCTCACTTAAGGCATGCACTCAAATTGAACTAGAGATAAAAATTTAGATAAGGTATTGAATCACCTGTTTTTGTACTGCATCTGCTACTATTTTTTTTTTTTTAATTTTACTTATTTGTGCTATAGCCAGCTCAGCTTGCTGTCAGGGTGGGGCTGGCGCAGCATATGGTGCTGGGGATCGAACCCTGCGGTTGCCTAAACTTTCCTAAGCAGGCACTTTAGACTGCTGAGCCATCTCGTCAGCCCTGCTACTACATTTTAGACTAGTAAAGAGAAAGATTACAGGCCACTGATCATACCCTTTCCTCTCTGTGATACAGTCATTTTGAGGAGAGAGGATATGAGGTTTTACAATGGCTCTTACTATGGATTTAAAGGTTTTCATTCTGCATTATAAGTCCTATTTTATTTGATCAACTAATGAAAAAATAGTAACTCTTTGAGTATCTTGTGAGGTGTTTTAGACACTTAAACTACTGTTCTTGCTAGTAAACATCAAGAATTGTCACAATGAGGCCAACACTCAGTCTTTGAAAGACTAACAAAATAAGAGGGACTAATTGTCTCTGTGATTGAGCCAAAAGACAAAGACCACTTACTCTAATGGAGCAGTTCTTCTGGGTCAAAGCCTTTTTTTTTTTAAAGATTTTTTTTTAAATTTATTTCTCTTAAACCTCATTATTTGTTTGTGTTATGGCTGGCTCAGCCCGCCCTGGGGTGGGGATGTGGAGCATGTGGTGCCAGGGATCAAGGAGTGGTCGCAGCGCTTACCTTAACTTTCTTCTGCAGGCGCATTAGACCACTGAGCTATCTCGCTGGCCCTGGGTCAAAGCCTTTTAAACACAAGGTGCTTGTGAAACACAGCGGGAAGACTATATTGAGGTTTGTGCAACTTGGAAGATAAGTAGTGTTGTATATTGTTTTAGGCATGTTTATTGTATTGAAGAAATTTCCTTCAATTCTTAGTTTGCTGACAGTCTTTTTTTCCTCTGCACAAATATGTACTGACTTTTCTCAAATGGTTTTTCTGCATCTGTTGAGATGTTCCTTGAAGTTGTCTTATAGTAGTGATAGCTGAGTAGAGAGAAGAATATCTGTATAATTAAATTTACAAAAGATGCAAAGAGAAACGTCGTCCAATCATCCTGACAAAATCAAGACACCTTTCAGAGGAATTCACCTGAGATGGAGCTTTGGAATTTGTGAGTGAGGGAAGTGGCAGATCTTGGGGAGAGGGCATAGTGGCTGTAGTGGGCAGCATACTGGAGGCTAGTGAGGGTGTTCCTGTGCAGAAGTGCATTAGGAAAGGGGTTTTACCTGCTGTTATGTTTCTTCTCATACAGGGAGCCAAACAGTTTTGATAGTGAAATATAATTAGACTTTGGTACAAAAGATATCTCCACTGCAGTGATACAGAGTAGATAAGGAGCTATTTAACAGTTTTACATTCATGGGGTGAACTTCACTTGATCATATCATCTTTTAAAATATATTGTTGAGTGCCCAGCAGGATGGCTCAGTGGTCTAAAGCACCCGCTTAGGAAAGCTTAGGCGGCTGTAGGGACCGCAGTTCAATCCCTGGCACCACATGCTGTGCCAGCCCTGCCCTCAGGGCAGGCTGAGCCAGCCATAAAAAATAAATAAACAAAAAATATGTTGTGGGGCCTGGCGGGGTGGCTCAGTGGTCTGAAGCGCCTGCTTGGGAAAACCTTGGGCGGCTTCAGGGACCACAATTCAATCTCCGGCACCATGATTCAATCCCCGGCACCACATGCTGCACCAGCCCTGCCCTGAGGGCAAGCTGAGCCAGCCATAAAAATGAGTGAATAAACAAAGGTCTGAAACAAGAAAAATAAATAAATAAATTTGTTTAAAAAAAAAAAAACTCTTTTAAAAAATATATAGGGGCTGGGGAGATAGCTCCGAGGCACAAGTGCCTGCTGGGCAAGTGCAAGGTCGTGAGTTCGAACCCTGGTCCCACAAAAAATAAATTAATTAATTAATTAATTAATTAAAAAAATAAAAAATATATGTATATATATTGTTGGATTTCTTTTTGTTATTGTAAGGTATTTCCACATATGCTCATGTTTTTCTGTCAGATTATGATACAGGGTGTTATTCCTGATAGCAAAATGGTAAGTAGTTTTTTCTCTTTTCTGGAAGGGTTTGTGTTCAACTGGCAATTTATTTTGTATCAAGTTGGAATTAGGGAGATAGCTCAATGGTATAAGTGCCTGCATAGCAAGGGCAAGGTTCTGAGTTTGATCCCCAGGACTATGGGGGAAAAAAAAAAAATTACAGCCATAAAAATAAATAAACAAAATTCTGAAACAAGAAAAAAAATAAATAAAATAAAAAAGAACACATTTATTAAAAAAAAAAAGAAATTAACTATTTTATTAAAAAGTAACAATAAATTTATGATACATGCTATAAGGTCTCAATCTGCCATTACAGGCTAGACTTGAACTCACTACATAATCCAGGCTGGCCTTGCTATCACAATGATCCTCCTTCCTCAGCCTGCTAAGTGTGTGCCAGCACACCAGACTCTAAAATCTAGTTTGTATTTAGAAGAGCGAAATGATTATCTTTTGGACATTAAACAAAGAAAAACACAATGCAATCAATTCTTTAAGCAAAATGTATCTTCTGTAAGTTTAGCCACTTCTACAGAAAATAAAATTTGACAGACATTTTCATGATTGAATTGGTCTGCTTTCTTCCTAATGCATATTTCTGTAAGACACAACCAGCAGAGGGAGTGCAAGATCATTAACACTAAGTCCCAATATAGTTGAGATTTAAAAAAAAGAAAAAATTAATACTGCAAAAAGAAAAATTTAAACCAATGAAAACTGACCATAAAAGTCACTAGAGCCCATACATTTTTAAATTATAGTGCTTTATTCTGTAATCTCAGGATCACAAGTTTGATGCCAGCATGGAAGTAGTTCAAGGTTAGCCTGTGCTGCAAAAGCAAATCCCAAATGAATGAATCTATCAGTCTGTTTTATATAAGTATTCCTTGTATTGCATAAATGTTCCATAAAGCTGCTACTTATTACCTGAAGTTGGGACATCAAAATATTCCAAATAACATATATCCTTTTTTAAAGATAGGAAAAAAAATAACTCAATATTAATGAAAATTCAACCTACAATGGAGAAAAGCTCCATTTCCCTATTTAAAATGCTACCCCAACTGACTGAGGTTTTCTAGGCAGCCCCATTATCGCTGCATCCGTTCATTCATCAATTCAACATCACCAAAGCCTCAATCACTTATGTCCAGGCTACTGAGAGCACACCTCTCCCCAGTAAGCAGTCCCCATTCTAAGTGTGTGAACATAAAATGCATCAGAAAGTCATAAATAGAGCCACATATATTTCTGACACAATTTAAGAAGCAGTTGCTACAGTGCCAGCTACAGACAGTCACAGCTACAAACAGTACAAAAAAAGGCAGAAGAGGAGAATTAGCAACTGAAAATGCTGACAGTTAAGTGCAAACTGTCAAACAAAATAAAAATATTCAAAGTTTACTTAAAAAGTGTCCCTAGACTATGTGTTTTTAGCAAAAACAATGAAGTGGACAGAACCTAAATGTGTATTTCCTTTGTTCACCTTAATAAGTATTTCTGTATTTGTATTTCTGTATTTGTTAATATTCTTACAAAAACTGTTTGTATCACTAACACCTATTTTGCAGGCATAGGAACGGAAATATGAAGTGCTTATCTTTTTTTTTTTAAACTAACAAATTTTATTTAATTTTTAATTTTGTTGCAGGTGTTAGGAATGGCTCTCTCCCACCTCCTTAGCTGTCTTGCAGGAATTCAGACTCTCCACTCGAGTCCAGGCCTATCAGTCATGCCAAGGCTCCCCGCTCACTGGCATGATGAGAGGGGGCTGCCCACAGCCACGTGTTCTAGGGTCCCTGTGGCACTCTGCTCCCAGGAAGGCATGCAGGTGCTGAATCATCTCCTGCGGCCCCTGAACTCTAACTGGAGCCTCAAGTCTGGCCCTTTCTGTGCACCACTGTAGGATTTTTGCGGTGGGTGCTATGGGGAAGTGGAGGAGGTGACCAAAGAAGGATTTCTAATCCTGCTTTTTACTTGATTTTTGTCTTCTTTGCTCTTCCTGTCTCTGAGAGCTGAAAAGCCCACTCGGGTTCACTTCTTCATGTCAGTCATGCTGGAGAAGCTAGAATGCACTGAGCAGAGGGGGAGAGCCAGGGAAGGTGTCTGGGAGTTCTTGGCTTTCTCACATGCTCAGAAAATCAAACAGTGGTACAAAGTCTCAAAGCAGTCCCCTTATTGAATGATGCCTCCTTTCCCCTATGCCATCCCAATGTCAGCAAGGAGGACACATGCCCAGTGTCCCCTTCTAGAAATGGCCTCCTTCTGTTTGGTGGCAGCCTTGAGGAGCTGGAACCTGACACTCTTGGCAGCATCCTCAGACCCCTCCATCACTGAGCTCCTGTGCCCACACCTGCACTGCTACTCACTTCCTCTTCCAGAGGCCTCGAGGTCCTCAGAGGGACCTTCCAATGCAGCCTTCCTTGATGGTCCAGAAGAGATGGTCCCTTTTGCAGAGAATCACCTGAAAGAAGCATTTCTTGCCAACAACTCAGCAAGGAGTTCTCTGAAAGGGTTGAAGTGCTTATCTTATCGAAATTCAAGGTATCAAAACTAACAAGAGGTGGAGCTAAAATGTTAGCCTGGGCCTTCTGCCTCCAAAGACAGTGCTGTTTGCATCACCACATCCCATAGTCTTTTCGGAGCAAGCATTATAACACATGTGTATTAGGAATGTGCCTGACCTGCCAAAAACACGAAAATTTTTCTCAGTACTGGGGACTGAACCCAAGGCCTCACACATGGTAGGCAAGCATTCCACCACTAAACTGTATCCTCAGACACTTTTTCATTTTTGTTTATTCTGACAGCATACTGCTAAAGTGTCCAAGCTGGCCTTACACTTACAATTCTCATGTCTCAACCTCCCAATTAGTTAGACTATAAGTGTATGTCCCTGAGCCTGACCAGAATTATTTTTAAAGAATGACATATAAAACCAGGTGTGGTGGCATATGCCTGTGATTCACAAAAGGACTGAAAATTTGAGCCTCACCTGTACAATTTAGGAACTTGGCACTGTACTTCTAGGGAGTCAGATACAGGCAAAATAATCTTATAGCAGTAATCCATAATAAGCCTAAACTGCATAGAAGTCACCTTCAAGAGAACTTTGACAGCCTGGCATGGTGGCACTCAGAAAGAAATTTGATGCAGGATGACAGGCAGGAGAACTCATGGATGGCCTAGGCTACACAGTAAGTTCAAGCAAGACAAGTCTCAACTACACAGCAAGACTCTGTCTCAAAAAACAACAAAACAAAATAAATAAAAAAAACTTCTACAAATGATAAAAATGACAAAGTACTTATTCTACAGCCACATATGTATTTGTTCTCTAAGTCACACATCATTTAAATGAACTTTCAAGATTCAATCCAAGTTACACACTCATAGATACTCCCTTGTGCTACATAGTAGCTGAAATCTGCTGAGGTGCTAATATCTTTTCTTGTAAAAAAAATAACACCCAAGCCGAGTGTGGTGACACATACTTTGTAAGCCCAACACTCAGAAGGCAGAGGCAGGAATATCACAAGTTCAAGGCTCCCCTCGAGTTCAAGACCAGCCTAGACCACATAGCAAGACCTTGTCTTAAATAAACAAATAGATGAGACCTTTATCCCTCTATCATTTGACCAGCATACTCATTTATCTCCACAGTAACATTTCTAGATTCACTACCACATACCATTTTTCTTACTATGAAGCATCTTCCTCAAATCCTTTAATCTTTATATTCTTTTACATTTCATAAAACTTTACAGTTTTACCCTTACAAATGAACAGTGTTGTCAGCAAACAATACCTTATTGAGACTACTTCGGAGGACATTTAAAACAAGGATTTTAAGTATTTCATTATCCTTGATTTTCTAGTACAATTATATTAACATACAGAAAGGATAGTTTCAACCATGGATTTTTCACTTAGGGTTGATATTTACAGTTCGAGGTTAATTAGAATCAAATATGATCTTATGAAACTATTATATATAAAAAGTGAGAGGAGCTGAGGGAGTACCTCCACAGCAACATGCTTGCCTAACAGGCATGATGACCTTAGGTTCCATCTCATCCAGGGAGGTATCATGAGTCATCATTCACAAAGTTAATAGGTAATGAATAATATTAAGAGAAGACAATTAAACTGTGCCTTGGGAAGTTTAGAATTTAATAGACAACCAACGGTAAATGCAAGAGTACAGCCAAGCGTGGTGCCTGTAATCTCAGCACTTGGGAGGCTGAGGCAGGAGGATCGATGTGAGTTTGAGACCAGCCTGGGCTACAAAAGCGAGCTCAAGACCAGCCTGAACTGCATAAGGAGGCCCTGTCTCAAAAAAAAAAAAAAAAAAGTGAAAGTGGAGCAGCCTGAGTAAATAAATGTAGAAAAGAGCAAGTGAAGTTACATACCTACTTCACTGAACAGGTAGGGTACTGAGTGTAATCTGATACAGTCAGAAAAGGCTACAGATACTGAAAAGTGAAAGAAGCAGATTATGTAGCACAGCTGGAACTGAGCATCAAGTTAATCAAAAGGGGAATAATGCAGGCCCAAGAAGAATGCATCTACATAAAACCATGTGGTATGGTTTAGATGTGGCTGTCCAAAAGGGATCATATGTTGCAAGCTTGGTCTCTACTCTGATAATGTTAAAAAGATGATGGAACCTACAAGTAGTGAGGCCCAGTGGCAATTAGGTCACTGGAGACACTGTCCTCAGGAGGGATCAAATTAATTCTCACTAGACTCTGAGTTAATTTTTTTTCTTCTTTTTTCTTTCCTTGAACTCGCACCGATCCTGCCTCAGCCTCCCAAGTGCTGGGACTACAGGCATGTACCACCACAGCCCAGCAGAGAGTGAATTATTATAATACTTTTCATACTCTTGCCTACTTGTCATGTGATCTTTCTCTGCTGTATGTGCTCCCTGTGAGATAAAAATTAGAACAGAGAATTCAAAAAACAAAAAACATGTATGTTACAAATTACCCTGAGTGCAATGTCAGCAATTCAAAAGGGTGTAGCTCAATGGTAGGATACATGCCTAGCACACATGAGGCCCTTCAGTTCAATCCCCCGAGGCCCACCAGCCCCCAAAAAAACCTTTTCTTGCTTTCCAAGTGACAGGCCCTAAATCTGATCATCAGCACTGCTAAAAGAAGAGGAGAAGCAGAGGAGGATATACACAATCTCAAACCCGAACTATGAGCAATAATCAGAATATCATTAGTTTAAAAAGTTTATATTGTGAAAGTTCCTCCTAGTTAATCCTCCAAGACTATAAGAACACAAATTCAAGCCCAGCCTGTATAATTTATTAAGACTCTATTATCTCAAAAAGTGGAGTAAGGGAACAATAATTAGAAAGTACAAAGTAAGTATATATTTATACATTAGCTACGTGTGTACATAATACATAAATTTCACACAGGCTCTCTTTTAAAAATAACTCAGGGAGGGAGGAAGGAAACAACGGGTAATATCTTTCCTTTTTCATTTGGTTCAGACTTCTATCAGTCAGAACGTCCCCTTCCACCAAAAAAACTAACAGTAGAATAATAGCCACAAATCTTAACTGCCATAAAAGCCAAAACTACTTTCTTGGTGCAATCTTCCAAAAAGCAGGACGTTACACTGTGAACATCTAAGAGAGATGACCCAGAGGCTGAAAAGAAGTTAATTAAAAACCACAAAAAAAAAAAAAACAAAAAAACACTGAGATCATAATCTACCAATATCACACCTGCCCAAATAGTACATGGACAAAAATGTTTTACCTTTTCTATCAGGTCAACTTACAGTGAGTTCTACTACCAAATAAAAAGGCAAAGCCTTATTTTTATCCTTGAAGTTTTCTGTCCTGAATCTGCATTACTATTATTGAGAGATGGCAAGCAGAAACACCAAAACAACACCCATGATTTGGAGGCAAATTTATTTATCCCATCAGGTGCTGACAAGGATCATTTCCAAAATAACAGGCCCTCATCTCTGAGGGTCTAGGGCTTGTAAAAGATAAGCAAGCAGGAATTTCAGAGGCAGAATGGCTTCAACTGGGAATTGGTATATACAATGGGCATGATAGTGAACAAGCATGCATCACAATGACCAGCCATTTCTAAGAGACAGGAGCAACTGGATCTACAACAGGAACCATTACTTGGGCAACTAACAAGCTGAAGTACATTGGCATGGGGGGGGGAGATATTTCAGCTGCATTAAAATCAGAAAATACAACACTGTTATAAGATTAAGGTTGTTGGGACTGGGGAGATAGCTTAGCAGGATGAACACCTGCACAAGATCCTGAGTTTGATCCCTGGTACCACAAACAAAAGATTAAAGTTGTTCCCCAAAAGTTTACTATGGCAGGGGCCCAGCAGGATGGCTCAGTGGTCTAAAGCCCCTGCTTGGGAAAGCATGGGCAACTTCAGGGACCACGGTTTGATCCCCGGCACCATATGCTGCGCCAGCCCTGCCCTCACGGTGCACTGAGCCAGCCATAAAAATGAGTGAATAAACAAACAAAGGTTCTGAAACAAGAAAAAATAAATACAATAGAATAAAAAATTATTTTTAAAAAAAGTTTACTATGGCAATCAAAATTTGTATTTACTTATTTGGATGCCTAGCAAAAGTTTAGATCAGGGACTTGAGTGTTTATTTCTAATTTCACAGAACTATTAGACTTCTCAAGTGGGGCCAGGGAGATATCTCAGTGAACTAAATGCTTGCCTAGCATGTACAAGATCCTCAGTTCAAGCCCTGGTTAGACAGACAGACAGCTCAAAAGCCAGCAAACAAAAAGCATTTTACTAAATTATACTATATTTTATGTATCAGCAGTTTCCTTTTAGAATACAACCCATTTGTAATTTAATTGTTTGGAGTTCACAATTCATTTTCCCTTAAAAACAATATTGCAAATATGATTAAAGTTTCCAAGTTATCCCAAAAAGTTGTTGACCATAGTATTACTGAGTTCTAATAATAAGGATTACTGTGCAAGGTTCTGAGTTCCAGGGCTCCTGACATTAAGGCAAGAAATAAAATGAGTCTCTACAGAGTATTCAGGGTCTCACTACTAGATTGGACTCACAGTGATCCATCCACCTGCTTACAGGCCCCCAAGAGCTGGGATTATAGGCACGTGTGGCCACCCGCAGCCTCAACTGCCATCTTGGTGCACCCCAGGGGCAGGGCCACAACAGCAGGGCCAGGAATTGAACCCTGGCCCCTGCACCAGGTGCATTAATCCACTGAGCTATTTGGCTGAACCTTAAATAAAAATTTTAAGAACTCAGGGTCACATAGAACATGAGACCTGCCCTTAAGGCAGCTTCAGCTAGCCAGGGGAAAAGAAAACAGGAGAATCACTATGAGTCGGATCTATGTAGTGAGACACTGTAGACCCTGTAAACCCTATCCTGAATACACAAGTTTAAAAAAAAAAAAAAAAAAGTGAAGACTGCACACTTCAGATTTAGTAGGAGCCAAGACTAGAAAAAGTTAGACTCACTTCCAAGGAATAAGACACTAAAAGACAGATTTATGGTTGTTTCTATGGCCCAGGCTCACAATCTCAGTAACCTAAGCTGAAAGTCAAATATGTTTTACTTAAAATTTCACCTTTGTTCAAACGGTGAAAAAGAATACCCATCCAATTTATTTGTGAAGATCAAATAAGCCAGTAAAAGCAGTTTAGAAAGAATCCATGTAAGATACTAAGTATTTTTATTTTTTTACTTCCTGGCAAAATGACCACTAAGTATATAATCTTTGGTAGGTGCCTTAATTTCCATGTTACAGATCTCTAATCATCATCCTAAATTTACACAACAAAACCATCAGTGGTTTCTTCCTCATTTCTGTGCTAGTACTGTATTTTCTTGGGTTTTTTGTTTCACCACTATATTTTATAAACCTTCACCCTGACATTCTTTTCAACATCTGTTACAGGAATATCACACTTAAGGATATTAATTGTGGAGGCCTCTTTTTCTGTTCATACATTCTTCTATACTTGTTTTTTCTACTCTTTCCTACTACTTCAGTCCTGTTTCAAATCTGTAACACTTAGCATCTTCACAGTCTCCAACATTGTCCAAGGCAACTCCTTCCACCCACCAAATCCTTATGTCTTGAAGGCCTCATAAGCAGTTCATTAAGGTTGGGGGAGGTGCACACGAGCGAGTGTGCGTGTGTGTGTGTGTGTGTGTGTGTGTGTGTGTGTGTGTGTGTGTTCTCACTGTGTTTAATCTCCAGAGAGAAGAGTTCTAGAAAAGTTGAACATGACATCACACTCTCATGCCCAACTCCATCAAGAAAAAGAACTCCCAAAGTTGACTCAGTCTTTGTGAGGAAATTAGGAACTTCACAAGCACAAGGTCCTGGATTCAATTATCAGTTACTCTTCCCTCCACCCCACCCCCACCCCCGAAAAAAAAGGTCCTGAGTTAACTCAGTCTTTGTGAGGAAACAAAAAGCACATAAAATAAGGAAAGCAGGAAAAAACTAGAAACCAAAATATAGGAAAAACACATCCCTTCACATAACACAATTACAGCCAGTTCTGTGATCTACAGGGCCTGTTTTATTGTCTGTATCTACCTTTATGCCCTTAAGAATGTAACTCTAGGGGCTGGGGAGATAGCTCCAAGGCACAAGTGCCTGCTGGGCAAGTGCAAGGTCGTGAGTTCGAACCCTGGTCCCAAAAAAAAAAAAAAAAAAAGAATGTAACTCTACTGGGGGCCAGGGAGATAGCTCCATGGCACAAGTGCCTGCCTGGCAAGTGCAAGGTCGTGAGTTTGAACCCCAGTCCTACTAAAAAAAAAAAAAAAAAAAAATGTACACACACAAAAGTAAACACATAAAGCAAAATCAAACAGAAACTTGGGAGGCACTTCTTATCACAGATTGTTTCTCAAATACTGTACCAATAATTTATAGGTCTTCAGAAACAATCTTCTCAATGATTTTACAAACTACTCATCATGCACATCCTCAAGAAGGATGTAATTTCACTTCTTAAAACTCTATGCAGGGCCAGCGAGATGGCTCAGTGGTCTAAAGTGCCTGCAGAGGAAACGGAAGGCAAGCGCTGTGACTGAAACCTCTATGCATTTTTATATGTACTGCTCCCCATTATATGAGTCACCCTCACATAGGGAACATGAAGGTCTCCAGTGCCTACACAGCCACGTCTGATACAAAGTAAACAGTATAGGGGCCTGCAGGTTAGCTCAGTTGTTTAAGCGCTTGCTTGGCAAAAGTAACACGCACTAGGAACCAGAGTTTCATACCCACCTCCACAAGCCTTAAATGACCCACACCTAAGGCAGCCTGAACGAGGGGGGTGAGGACATTCTCAAAGCAAACAGTACATATGTTGATAAGACTCCCTCCCACCCCAATTTTACTCTAAATTTCTAAGTTTCTAAGAGGCTACTTATTCCAATTTACCCTTCTTCAGAAAAATCTTGCCTTTTCCAAAAGTCTCTATTGACTACAAACAGCTTCAACTGATGGGAAGCTAGCTTGCTTCTGATCAGTCTAGCACTTTACTTCCTTTTTTAGGTAAGATATTCATAGACAAGAAGCAAAATGCCTGCTGTAATAAATAATGAACCTCCCAGGGATGTATCCAGGATAAATCCAATGTTGTAACTGTCAACTGTCCAACCTGAACAGATACAACCTACTAACCCTGTTAGATACCAGCAAAGGCAGCAGTAGCAACAGCAAGGGCAGGCAGAGAGATACAACAAAGAAAGCAATCACACACCTCTGTGAGACCGGGCAGAGGAAAGAGGATGGTGGCAGAATGTACAAAACCTCCCTCATTCCTTTCTCATAACCATCATACTCCTTCTCAGAAGACACTTAAACCCAAGTATAAGCCCATCAGCTGCCCTTTGGACATTTTTTCAGGTATTATCACAAGTTTTCATCCCACATAGATGAAATTTTAAATAAAATCAAAATGCTAATAGCACAAACCCCAACTATTAAATGAAGCAATTCAACCAGGTGTGGTGGTACATGCCTATAATCCCAGCACCTGGGAGGCTGAGGCAGGAGGATCACTGTAAGCTCAAGACCAGCCTGGGCTACAAAAGTGAGCTCAAGGCCAGCCTGAACTGCATAGCAAGACCGTCTTAAAAAGACAAAAAAAAAAAGCAATTCATCTGAGGTACATGTTTGGAAACTGCTTAGCTCTCCTCTCATCCAAGAGGAGACAAAAGAAAAGGAGAACACACACTCCAATTCAAAGAGGAACAGTGCCTCTAGAATGCCATGCACTTATATTCTGCAGCCTATCCCACTCTTCTCTCCCATCCCCCAATCTTCACTCCACCTTGACTACCTGCCACTTCTGCTAGCAGGCAATATGTAGATGAAATCAGAGCTAATTCACCTCAACTTGTAAGGCAGCTTAATTACTCAAATTATACAACACTATTGGGTGATATGCCTTAAGACTTCTGTCAAAGCCAAAGAGTTGATTTTACTTGAATTCCACTTCTGCAAGCAAACATATGGAAAAAATTTGTCAAAACTAGATCAAAATTATAGAAGTACAGGCCGGGCGTGGTGGCTCACGCCTGTAATCCCAGCACTTGGGAGGCTGAGGCAGGAGGATTGGTGTGAGTTCAAGACCAGCCTGGGGCCAGGCGTGGTGGCTCACGCCTGTAATCCCAGCACTC
>PVJA010047036.1:0-14846 GCA_004027025.1 Myocastor coypus
TACCACACTGAAATTCAATATTCCATAAAATTCAGAGGCACTAATAAAATTAATTTTAAAGGGATGTTTGGACATGCATAGGTTGAAAAAAAAATCCTGTGGATCAAACCCTCATGTCGGACACAATAATCAAATCAAATGGATACATTTAAATCTAGAAAATGCCTTTTCACCATGATGACATTAAAAGTTACATGAGTTCCTGCCCCTCCAGAGCTGAAACTAGGGCATTGAAGACCAAGAAGGCAGTACTGAGGGCGTCCACAGCCACACATGTGCACACACACACACACACACACACACACACACACACACACATGCACAGACTCACAAACGTATTTACTTGTAGGTGGCCAAATGTGCTGTACTTCCAGGTTCCAAAGGCCAAATATCTTGAGAAGATAGTCCTGCAAAACGAAGCTTGCTATCTTATGTCTATAAACCAACAAGAGAAGGGAGCTGATGACTCTTACAATGCCACTGCTGCTCTTCATGATGTTGGAGCCTTTATGATCTAGTCATCCACCAAAGACTCTGGCTGCAAACATCATCACACTGAGCATTAGGATTTAGCATATGCTGAGGTGATTGCACTAAAAATTTCCATCGGTGTTTTGAAAATAGCAGTTATTGCATAGAATTTTCACCTCGACTAACTCTGTGGGCTATATCTGTTAGGTAAGCAACTACATCAAGGACAACGGTGTGGCATACAAAAACCATGCTTGGTCTTCTAAATGACATCTTGGTCTTCTAAATGTGAACCGTTTCTAATGTCATATCAATTATTACCATACTCTTTTTAAAATAAAGTTTTTTTTTTTTTTGTCTTTTTGAGACAGGGTCTCACTATGCAGTTGAGGCTGGCCTTGAGCTCACTTTTGTAGCCCAGGCTGGTCTCGAACTCGCACCGATCCTCTTGCCTCCGTCTCCCAAGTGCTGGGATTACAGGCGTATGCCACCACGCCCGGCTTTAAAATAAAGTTTTAAAAAGATGAAAAAATAAAAATGTAAGAGACAAGAATGAAAATTTAAGATTTCCTGAAAGCAAGAGGTAATATGTAATCATATGTCCAAGCTTACATAACTATATCCGTTAATCTGAGCAACACATTTGACAATAAAAATAGATAATATAGTAACCATTCTTAATCAGCTATTCTTGTTTTGAAAATCTGTAACATATGTATTATTGAATGTTATCCTCTTTCTGTCATTGTTTCTGCATGTTTGTTCTTCCTTTGGTTTTACTTTTCAAAATAAAATAAAATTATCTTGAAAAATGATTTAATATACAGATATTAACACATAAATAATCTGTAATGTATACCTGAGAATGGAATACATGAATCGTAAGATAATTTCATGCTGAATCAGGGAACTTCTAAACTGTCTTCCAGAGCAACTGAACTGTTTTCCACATCTTCCAAGATATGTGAGGATTCTCATTGTACCACATCCATTTAAATACTTGCTATTTTTTCTTCTACTCATCCTTTTGATTATGGTTTGCATTTCCCTGATATCTAAAACTAGTGATATTATGGAACTGTTCTGTGATATTCTACAGGCTCTCCCTGTCTCTTGCTGCAGTGACTAAGACTTGCTTTCCAGTTCAAGCTCTTCACTGAGAAGTGTGGTATTGGACAAGTTACTTAACACTAAACTATGATCAAGTTCCTTGTGAGCAGTGAGATAGCATGAAAACAGAAGCCAATAACAGACTTGTGTTCTTTGTGAATGTCAAGGCCAATGACTGACAGATCAAACAGGCTGTGGAGAAGCTCTAGGACACTGACGTAGCCCTTATTGATTCTCTGATCAAGCCTGATTGAGAAAGGACGTATACAATCAAGTCATCTGACTATGATTCTTTGAGTGAAGACAACAATGTTTTAATCACCCTAATGAATATGGCTGGCAAATTTTAACTGTATGTTTTTCACCATAAAAGATATAAAACTATAATATTTTAAGAGAAAAATAGAAGAGGCAGGGCAGACAGTTCTAAAATATGGTAGCCAGAGTATGACTTACAAAAGGAAAAATTGGTAAAATTAGACTTGATAGAAATTAAAAATTCTTGGGGCCAGTGAGATAGCTCAGCAGTCTAAAACACCTGCTTAGGCAAGCTTAGGCAACTGCAGGGACCAAAGTTCAATCCCTGGCACCACATACTGTGCCAGACCCACCCCTAGGGCAGGCTGAACTGGCCATTATATAAATAAATAAAGTTTAAAAAGAAATTAAAATTCTTGCTCTGTGAAAGCCCGTATGAAAAGTTAAAAAGACAAGCTACAGTTTGGGAGAACATATGTACAAATCTGACAAAATATCAAAAAGATCTAAAGAACTGTCAAATTCAATCATAAAACTATAAATATTTTAACTCAATAAAGGGCAAAAGATATGAAGAAATAACTCATTGAGGAGGACATATGAAAGGAAAATAAGTGCATGAAAAAGTTCAACATTATTAACTATTAGAAAAACGCAAATTAAAACTACTGCGTATGAACCTACAGTTGTCTCTATAACTTTCAGTTAAAAATGTACTAGGCTTAGGAGTACAGCTGACTGGTAGACTGTGTGCTTATCATGCACACAGCTCTGCATTCAATCTCTGGCATGACAATAAGTAAATGACTAAATAAAATGTTGTCATTGGCTTTTTTTTCAATTTTTTATTGTTTTAATTTAACAATGGTTATATTACATATTTTCATCATCAGATTAGTTTAGATTAATACATATAGGTATATAAGATTGATCAAACAATTAAACATTAACCTCTCTAAATCCACATTACTTTTTTTTTCTTTACCCCCTTCTTTTCTTTGAAAGTTGACATACTGCATATTGTCCTCACAATCATTCTATAGAGTGCAGTGTGTGGGCATGACCCACCTCCCTATTGATGTTGCATAGAAAAAAGAAAGAAAGAAAAAAAAGGAAGAAAAAAGAAAGAAAGAAAAAAGGCTATTGCTTTTTTTTAAGGGAAATATTTTTTTAAAGGGGAAGAATATTAGCATCACCTCTTCTCACTCCTTCCACCCACAGATTCTGATAAAAAATGGTTTGCAGAATAGCTTCCACAGTGAGAATTGAAATGCACTCCTCCTTATGATTTTAATATATGGCCAAGGTTAAGAGCAATTCTACTGGGATAAAGAGTATAACTTAATAGGAATTTATAAAATAGAGCCTTAAGGCAAGTTCAGAAAAATGCTGACATGAAGTTTTCTGACTGAGAAATATCTTCACACTCAGTCCCCAAATAAAAGACTAAATTCACCAACTGAGGATGGTTTATGTTCCTATGTAATGTGTAGCCAGAGCTCTACCTATTTCTATACACTGGAAGTAATAGGATTTGGGTAAGTTGACTAGAAGGATAAAGTTATTAGTGATGTCTCCCCATATCCACTTTCTTTCCTGCATTAATTTCTTTTTCTATTTTTCAGATAATCAGTTTTGAAATTTGTATGCACACTGGACTCAGTGTGAATGGGAAGCTTACAAAATGTTAATATCTGAGTTTCTACCCTGGAGATTCTCATTTTGTTGGTGTGGTGTATGGCACTGGATTTAAAAAGGTCTCCCCAGGGAATTCTAGTATGTAGCTGAATTTGAGGACTATGTTTTCAGATCACAGGCTCTAAATCCTAACTATAATTTGGAATTACCTGAGTTTTTTTCAATACCTTCTTACTATCAAACAATTTAATTTAATTATTCTAGGTTGTGACCAGGTTGTTGGGATTGTTAGGCACTCTCATTATTTCTAATGTGCTGTTATATTAGCATTCTCCCACTGTAACAAATACTTGATATAATATATGAGGAAAAAAGTTTTGTTTTAATTCATAGTTTTAGTTCACAGTCTGTTGGCTTCTGTTTCATTTGGACCTGTGGTAAGTCAAGGCATCATGGAGAGCATGCGATGGAGCCAAATTCAACTCATGGTGAACAGGAAGCAAAACAGAAAGAGAATAAAGAGCTAAGGTACCCATATCTCTTCCAAGGACATGGACTTGATGACCTAACACCATTCCACTAAGCCTCACCTCCTAAAGGTTCCACCACTTCCCACCAGTGCCACAGGTGGACAAATAAGCCTTTGGCCTATTAGTCTTTGAGATGCATTTAAGATCTAAACAACAGCAGCAGGCCAGTCAAATAGCTCAGCAGATTAAAGTGGCTGCAAGCAGGCACAGGGGTCAAGCTTTCAATCCCCAGGCCTGCTAGGCTGGCCATTCTCCGGAGACGGGCTGACACAGCAACTGAGACAGAGTGTGGTGGTGTGCAACTGTAATCCCAGCTCTTGGGAGGCTATAAATAAATAGGCAGATCACTCCAAGTCTGATCTAGTAGTGAGACCTTGAAAACTCTGTAGACCTTCCCTAAAATACAAAAGTAAATAAATCAATAAATAAACAACAACAGCTTCCAAGACTGATAGCCAAAAGTTTAGACATTCATCCTCTGTTGGGGGGCTGGAGAGATAGCTCAGTAGGGTAAGCACTTCCCTGACAAGCGCAATGGCCTGAGTTCAATCCCCGGTTCTGAAAAAAAAATCACTTCTATTAACTTCTACAGAGATATCAGCTTTATTTTTGCATGCTGGTGTGAGGCAGGCTTTAAAATTGAATGGTTTAATAGATATGAAAGGACTTTACAAGTTGAGGAATGGAAAAGCATGCTTTGATATTTCTAATTTTACTGATTACCCTATTTGTAAGGTTGAGAAACAGTTTTCACTTAGCCCTGTTATCAGTGCACAGAACAATATTTTTTTTCTTAAACACGAGTTTGTCAAACCAGAATCAACAAGACCATTTACAAACAACTACTATGTAATTCTTAACCTCTTGCACGTTCAGAGGTTGTCTAATGTTTTTTTTTGCACATTAGACATTCTACAGATGCTTTAAAAATGCCATTGCCATAGGAGGAGCGTCACTGAGCTGCAGCCTCCCTGTTCCCCACTTTTGCAGGAGCTTTGCTGACCCATACCCTCCTACCACTGCTAGTGAGCCTGGGAAAACATTTGGAGCTCCAAAAATATAAAAAATGAAGAATCAAAAGAAAATTTTAACATTCAGTCCACCCAGAACAAGTCCAGGAGACAAAGACATAGAAGAACTTGGAAGTCACACACCTGAAATTTATGAAATGATAGGAATTGAAGAAAAGGGACAACTGCATTAGAATATAGAAGAAATTAGATCAGAAATAATCTCACAGGTTACAAAATGATAACCTTCATGAAATAATTGCTTAGCACATCTAAAGAAAGTATAGACAAAAATAGAGAATAGAAAAGTGACAGAAAATTGAATAAACAATACAGGAAAGAAATAGAATGCATAAAAGAAACTTAAGGTGATGATCAGATAATTAAAATTTCCATTCAAAGGTGGCAATACCACTTGAATGAAACTGATACAGTCTTCCAGACATTAAAGACAAGATTGCATGTAGTGAGTGTAAAAGAACTCTTAAAAATAATAAGGAGCCAGAAATTAACAATGCAACAACTGAAAGATGATGCGAATATAACAAATATAAACTGATAGATGTTAATAAAGCTACAGGAGTCATGACAAAGGACATAAAAAGAGTATTTGCAGAAATAGTCACAGAAAATTTTCCAAACATTGGAAAATGATATGACATCCAGATAAGTAAGCCATAGAGAACTACAGTTAGCCATTATCAAGATAAATCTATACCTGGACACATAATAAACAAGATTTCAGAAAATGGGCAGGGCAGAATACTAAAGAATTTAGAGAAAAGAAACAGATCACCTATAGTGAAAAGCCCTTCAGAGTCACAGAACATTTCTCAACACAAACCAAAAAATCAAGGAGAGCTTGGAGAGAGCCCTTTCTGGTCCTCAGATTGCTGTCACTTGCAAACTTATCCATCACATTTAATAAAGAGATACTTCCATAACAAAGAACTACTGAGAAAATTCATGACCACCAAACCAGCCCTATAAAGAGTATTGACAGATATGCTAGAAAGACCCAGAGATGACCACACCTTCAAGAGCAACAAGAGAAAGGAGCCACCAAGCAGAGCAAACAATTAAACAAAGGGGAAGAGTAGGGAACTTACAACAGTAAAATAACATGACAAAAATAAGCCAGTACATATCACTTGTAACTACCAAGATAAACGACCTTAAATCACCAATCAAAAGAAACAGACTGGAAGAGTGGATCAAGAAAGAAAACCCAATAATATGTTGTGTACAAGAAACAAACTTAACTAAAAAAGGAAATGCATAGAATGAAAGTCAAAGGATGGAAAACAATACTTCATGAGACAGGAAGCCAGAAATGAAGCTGAGATAGCTACTCTGGTCGCTTACAAAATCAACTTGAAATCTAGAGTGATGAAGAGAGATAAAGTCACTACATACTTGTAAAGGGACAACTGCAAAAGGAAGAGATAAGAATTATTAGTATATATGTATACAATGTAGCAATACTCAACTACATAAGACAAATTTTAACAAAAATGAAAAATCAAATGAGCCATAAAATATTGCAATGGGGGACTTTAACACCCCTACGACACAAATAGATAGATCAACTAGGCGAAAAATCAGCAAAGAAATCATAGAACTTAATGAAACATATGAAGAAGCAAGCTTTTTAACCTTTACTGAGTGTTGTTCCCGGCAATGTCATCATGCACATGCTTCTCAGCCACACAGGGACAGTCTCCATATATACCATATAGAGACCACACAGAGCAGCGGTTCTCAACCTGTGGATCTCGACCCCAGCGGGGGTCGAAGGACCAAAACACAGGGGTTGCCTAAAGCCATTCTGAATCAAAACTGTAGCAAAATTGCAGTTTTGAAGTAGCCACCAAAATTATTTTTTGGTTTGGGGTCACCGCAACATGAGAAACTGTATTGCGGGGTCACGGCATTAGAAAGGTTGAGAACCACTGAATGGAGCATGCTTAAGTAGATGCAACGGAATTGAAATTATTGCATGCATGTTATACGGCCCTAGTGCAATAAAACTGAAAATTTTTCAAAAAAACAAACGGAAAAAAGCCCCCGGAAATTAAACAACATCTTTCTGAACAATCAATGGGGTGCAGATGAAACTGAAAAAGAAATTAAACAATCCTTACAAACAAAAATACAGATACACCTTACTGGAACTTGTGGGATTCCATAAAAGCTGTTGTAAGAGGGAAATTTATAGCAGTAAATTCTTACATCAGGGAAAGAGGAGAAGACCAAGTAAATAATCTTATGCTACAACTCAAGCTCCTAGAAAATAAAAAACAAATAATGTTCAAATCCTGAAGAAGGCAGGAAAGCAGGTCAGAGCACAAATGAATGCAGTGGAGATGAAGAAAATAATACAAAGAATAATTCAATGCAAGCATTGGTTTCCTGAAAAAAATAAATAAAATTGATAAGTCCCTAGCAAAAATGGGATAAACAAACCTTTCATCAGAAAAGAAGAAAGAAAAACTTCAATTTAATACAATAAGGAGAGAAAAGGGTAAAATTATTGCAAGCTATAAGAACATTTAGAAAATCAGCAATACCTACTTCCAAAATTTTTACTCAAAAAACTGGGAGAATTCCTAGATACATATGAATTGCCAAAGCGGAGTCAGGAAGATATAAAAATTCTGAATAACACAGTATCAGTCAATGAAATTCAAAATATAATAAAAAGCCTTCCAACAAAGAAAAGTCCATGTCCCGATGGATTCACAGCTGATTTCCATAAGAAATTTAGAGAAGATTTCATATCAACTTATAGAAAACTTTTTAATAAAATTAAAAGGGAAGCAATACTCCTAAACTCATTCCTGGAGGCAAGAATTACTCTGATAACAAAACCAGAGAGAGACCCAAATGAAAAAGAACAATAACTCTAAAAACCATAAATGCAAAAATTCTCAATAAAATGCTCGCAAACAGTATGGAGTGAATCATCAAGATTATACAGCACAACCAAGAGGGATTCACCCAGGAATGCAGCAATGGCTCAATATATGCAAATTCATAAATGTAATACACCACATCAACACAGCCAAAAACAAAAATCACATTAACATCTCAATAGAGGCAGAAAAATCTTTGGGCAGAGTCCAATGCTCATTCATGATTAAAAAAAAAAAAAAAAAACTACAGAAATTCAGCCGAAATGGTCTTTATCTCAACCTGATAAAAGTCATCTATAACAAAACAACAGCCATCATCATATTAAGTGGACAAAATCCGAAAGCTTTCACTTTAAAACCAGGAAAAAGACAAGCATATACAGTGTCACCATTCTTATTTAAAATAGTTCTGGAAACGTTAGCCAGAATAATTAGATAAGAGAGATAAATTAAAGGAATAATGATTAGAAAGAAGTAAAATTATCATTATTTACATATGACATGATACTCTACATAGAAGACCCTAAAAACTGTACCAAGAAATTTGTACATTTAATAATCAAATTCAGTAGCATATCAGGATACAAAGTGAACACTGAAAGATAAGTAGCATTTCTGTACAAACATAATCAACACCCTGACAAAGATATTAGAGAAACTACACCTTTCAAATAACACCCCCAATGAAATATTTATGAATTAGTATAACAAAGGAAGTAAAAATTCACAGTGAAAATTACTGTACTCTGAAAAGAGATTGAGGAGGATTTCAGAAAACAGAAATATATTTCTCGCTCATGGATAGGAAAAAACAACATCGTGAAAGTGGTCATATCCTTAAAATTGTATTCCATATTCAATGCAATCTCAATCCAAATAGCATTAGTATACCTCAAAGATCTAGAGAAAACATTCCTAAAATGCATGTGGAACCAGAAGAGACCTAGAATATCAAAAGCAATCCTGCGCAACAAAGGTTATACAAGAAGCATTATAACCCCTGATTTACACCACTACCCATCTATTGTGATAAAATCAGCATTGTACTGGGGGAAAACAAAGAGAGGAGACTGGCAGATCAGTGAAACAAATTAGAAGATGCAGATACAACTACAAACGCAGTCAGCCACGTTATCTTTAACAAAGGGGCCAAACATGTTCACTGGAGGAAAGAGCCTCTTTAGTACATGGTATTGGAAAAACCATCTTTCCCTTTGCCAAAGGCTGAAATTACACCCATGTCTATCACCTTGTAAAAAACCACAGTCAAACTGGATCAAAGATTTAATAAAATAGAAACACTAAATCTCCTCTTGGAGGAGGGAGGTATAAATCTTAGACACAGCGGTAGGGAGTTCATGAATAAAAATTAAACTGCACAAGAAGTACTTCAAAGAATCAATAATTGGGATCTCATCGTTTTGAAAATGTTTTCCACTTCAAAAGGAAACTCTAACAGCCTAAAAATAAAACTTACAAATTGAGAAAACGTATGCCAGATTGTCCCTCATACAAAGGACTTCTATCTAGATATATAAGGAGAGATAAAAATAATCAGGTCCACAAAATACAAAGACCCAATCAAATATGTGCATCTTATATGAATATGCACTTCCCAGATGAGGAAATATAAATGACAAATAAATATATGAAAGCTGTTGAATATCATTGGTCATTGGAAATATGCAATGGCCAATGGAGAAAAACAACACGGACATTGCCTTTTATCTAAAAGGAATGGCTATCACTAAGAAGTCAAACAATAACAAATGCTACAGGGCCTGTGGGGAAAAAGCACCCCTCTCCATTGTTTGTGGGAGTACAGAATGGTACATCCACTACAGAAATCAGTATGGAGACGCCTGGACAAGCTAGGATTAAGAGTCTCATTCAATCCAACTATTTCTCTTTTGTGTATTTTTCCAGAAGAACTGACATCATCATACCATTGTAATATATGTGCACCCACGTTTATAGCAGTCTATTTTTTCATAGCCAAATCTTTGAAACAATCCAAATGTCTGTCAACAAAGCAATGGATAGAAAGATGTATTTTCACACAATGGCATATTACTCATTTTTTTGAGAGAGGGTCTTGCTATGCAGTTCAGGCTGGCCTCGAGCTCACTTTGGTAGCCCAGGCTGGTCTTGAACTGGCACTGATCCTCCTGCCTCAGCGTCCCAAGTGCTGGGATTACAGATATTACTCAATTATAAAAGAGATAAACTCAAGACTTTTATAAGTAAATGGATGCAACTAGTCACCATACTCAGAAGTGAAATAAGCCAGACCCATATGTGCAAATATCTTATTATCTTGTGAGTGCAATAACCAGAAAGGGAAAATTAAAACTTAATAAGTGCAAAATATAATGTGAAAGGGAAAGAAACTGCTCATAATGAAGGTGTAACTGGGATAAGGACAAGGACAAAAGAAAGACAGGAAAACGGGGAAAAGATATATTTATGTATATATACAGGATGGCTTAGAAAACTGTGCTTCTGAGTTCTACTGTTCCACTGACAGGAGCACTTAGTGTGTAAATGTTTCATTTTGTTTTTCAAAATAACTTCCCTTCTTGCTTACTTTATTTTTCTCTACCAGTTTTGCATTTGGAGAGCTAGTAATCTAAACAACTGATTTGAAAACAACATTGTGCTGTATAATAACCGTGGTTGAATTCCTCTTTAACTTTTCTAATTTTTAAGCATTTTGTATTATCTTTTAAAATAATAATTTAAAAAGACTACAAGTAAATGATTGAATATCCTGTAGCAGTGATAAAATTATTAGTATGGGAAGCAGTTTTTAAGTTAGTGGAATTTTTCCTGCAGGTTTCAGGCAGGAGCAGCACTGCAAGTTTGGGGCCATCCTGCACTACACAGTTCAAGGTGTGCCCGAAGTGCAAGTTAAATCTTGTCACCAAAAAATCAAACAAACAAAAATTCCCCAGAATTGTATGCATATGCTACTTTACTTTCTGTAAAAAAATAATTTTCCTTTCCCCTTTCAAATCTGGAAATTTTTTCTTTTATTTTAAAGAGGAAATAACAAAAATAAATAACAAGAACAAAATAAAATAAAACAAGATAAAACAATAAAAGGGTAATAAATTTGAAAACAAAAATAGGAAATAAAAAATATTTGCTATATTACACATTGTTATCAAATTTGTTGCTCAGCTACTCAGATACAGGCATATAAGACTGATGAAATAATTAGACATTTGCTCTTCTTTTCAATAACCCTTAATGTTTTTCCTTTTCCTTATTATTTTTAATTGTAATTTATTTTGAAGATAGTATAAAAATATTAGATAAGACATTAGAAATGATACGCATTTTATAAACAAGATGAAACAAAGGTATTCAACAGTGATTGTTATGCGGCACATTATTGCCTTCTGTGCAGATGCTCACATTACAGATATTAGCATAAAAACTAGTCAAAGTAAAAAAATTAATTACTATTTTATTTTTTAAAGAGAGTACAATTTAGAATTAAAACAGAAAAAAATTCAAGTGATATTTTCACTTCATAAAATAATAACAATTTGCTGCTTGGTAAGGTCCTACTCACTTGCACAGTCTTTATTTTATTGGTCCGCATTCTCTGCCACCCAAGTGTGCGCCACTACTCTATGGAAGCTTCGATGGATATGGACATGAGCGCCCTGAGGCCCCAGAACTATCTCTTCGGTCACTCTGGGCTGGTACAAAGGGTGAATTGCACATAGTTGAATCATAGGCTGTAAATTTCTAAAGCAGTCCAATGAAAGTAATACCAGCAACTTAAAAAATGTCTCTACAGCTAATGGTTTCCCATGGGAGTTTTGAAATTACACCACCTGTGGTCTTAAGCTTGCGGTGTGGTTTGAAGCTTGTGTGTATTAGTGAACAGAACTTAGTAGGTCTGTTTTTTTTTTTTTTGTCTTTTTGAGACAGGGTCTCGCTATGCAGTTGAGGCTGACCTTGAGCTCACTTTGGTAGCCCAGGCTGGTCTCGAACTTGCACCGATCCTCCTGCCTCAGCCTCCCGAGTGCTGGGATTACAGGTGTAAGCCACCACGCCTGGCTTGGCCTGTTATTCTTATATGCTGTATTAACCTTTTTCCTTTCAGTTTAATTGTTTGGTTCCCAATTTGAACTTGAAAGGCGTGCTTGGTTCTAGAATTAGTCTTTTTTAAGAGTTTTGCTCCAGAACTTTCCTGAGTCAGATTTTTTCTTAAATCTGACATCTGTCACTTTTGATGCTAATATGGACTGTAATGCATAAGACAGCCATACATGCATACAAAAATATTGTAGTCAAATTATTTTTAGTTTTATACTTATGTTAAAATCATTGCATTGGGGCTGGGGAGATAGCTCAATAGAATAAGCACTTGCCAGGCAAGTGCAGGGTCCACAGTTCAATCTCCAGTTCTGCAAAAATAAATAGATAAATAAATAAATAAATAAATAAATAAATAAATAAATAAATAAAATTAAAAATAAAAATATTTTTAAAATGATAGTGTTGTACAGTACAACAGCTGGCAAGGACCTGCCCTAGAAATGCCCTGCAGTCAGTGGCGCATACCAGAAAATCTGCCAGCAGTATGAAGGAGCTGCACCAGCAGCCTGAAGGACCTGCACTGGAGCCAAAAAGAGACAAAGTGAGAGCTCCGACGAGAACTGTAGCCATCCTCGGCCACAGTGAGCGCCTGAGTGCCTCCTGTGCTAACAGCTGAGTTCATATTGGGAAAGCCAGCCTGACAAACATCTTCAGGAGAATCAGCTGCCCAACATTATCCCCTCCAGTGATGATGGTCCTTTTGATCATGATCATGAGGACACGGAAAATGCCAATTGTTGAATACCAAAAAAAAAAAAAAAAAAAAAAAAAGCCTACAGCAAAAGTAAAACGAGATTGTGGAAGATTATTTCCAGAGATCTGGACAGAGTCATTTAGCGTTTAAGACAATGAGAAAGTGTTGTGTAATCTGTGTACTTTGTGTCACATCAAGTGTCAAGTGGCACTTTGATACCAACCACCAAACTTAGTGAAACTTAAAAGAAAAGTGGTTCTTGAATGGAAACGGGGAAAATTTTCTCAGTGTCTCACTTTTTGCAACTATCTTTCTAAAAGACGTCATCCCACAGCTGATAGTTTTCAAATTTCTTTGTGTAGCAAAACATGTAAGCCCCTCTAAAGATTTTATCAAAATGGCCATGCTGTCTAAATGTAATTCCCTTTTTCATGATTTCACAAACAAGTTTAAAATTACACAGCATGTCTCTAATATGCCACTTCGCAGAAATACTGTAAAAGTAAGTTCTATTCTAGCAAGTGATAGCAGCTCACCACTGACTTACAAAAATCAGGCTGTTAACTCCATGTGGTTGGGTGAAACCAGATCTGAATAATGAAAGGTGGCAATAAATTTGTGTTGTGCTATTGTCATCTGAGAGAAGAGATGGTGAAATTCATGTCTTTGCCTGAAAGATATCTCCAGTGCAATGTGGAGGTCTTTTTGTCAGAAGAGCTCACTGAAGACATGAAAGAGAAAATGTGAGGCCCGGCAGGATGGCTGAGTGGTCTAAAGCTCTTGCTTAGGAAAGCTTAGGCGGCTTCAGGGACCGTGGTTCGATCCCTGGCACCACATGGTATGCCAGCCCTGCCCTCAGGGCACACTGAGTGGGCCATAAAAATAAATAAGCAAGCAAAAGTTCTGAAACAAGAAAAAAATAAAATAAAATATTTTTTAAAAAAAAGAAAGAAAGAAAGAAAATGAGGCGGCACACTGTCCTCCTTAAACCGTAGAATGTTCCCAGGAGCAGTAGCAAGTTACCAGGCACATTTCCCGGCTGCCTCCATGGGCTTCAAGAGGCCAGGGGACTCACATCAGGGCCATCAAGCTATATGAAGGTGGAACAAGGAAGGGCAGAACCACTGTCTTCCCAGGTGCTGTGGAAGTTCTTCTGCCCCAGAATGCTCTGTTCACCAGGGAGAGGCTGTGCTCTGGGTAGCAGAGGCTTCTCTCCCTGAGCAGTTATCAGGGAGATTATTTTTTTTAATCAAGGAGATTTTAAGACTGCAGTAGTAGTAGCACTGCAGTGGAGGGTGTGTGGTGACCAGACACGCAAGATTAGATTTTAAGGGATCTTCATGGGCTGAGGAGATTGCTCCATGGTCTATGCACATGTCTGAAAATCACAGTGATCTGGGTTGGATCCCTAATACTGAAAATTATGCAAATCACCAAAACTGGATGTGGTGGCCAATCCCTGTAAGTAAAGCCAGCACTGGGGTGGCTGAAACAGGAGGATCACTTTGAGTCTAAGCTGTACAAAATGGACAAATCATTTCAAAATTTAAAACTATATTAGCTTTTAGAATTCATTATCACATGAAGGCATTTTAAGTCATTTAATGTAGTAATTTTTGAAGGGAATAAATTAAGAAATCACTATCTGCTAAAAGCAATGGGGAGGCTACACTCCCACCCAATTTCAGAGGTGAATACCGGAGGCTCACCTCAGCCCAGAAGTTCAGGAATGCTGGGAAAGAGCAGGGAGGCTGTGGAAGAGGCCCACCTGAAACTTGAATCTGATGCAGACTTACAGGATTGACCTCAAGCTTTCCACTAATGGCTGCTCTCATGGGTGACCTCGCCAACGCACAAGTGTGGAATCAGACTTCAAGGAACTTTTCTCCACTGTTTGGGTAGAGATTAGATCATTCAGTTAGCAGTAGTTACCAGAACTCTTACTGGAAAAATGAGAAATAGCAGGATGTATGCAAGCCTCCTTCCCTGGCTGCACGTTGAAATGCAAGTGACTGGGAGCAAGGTTTTCATGAATCTAACCTTTAATTGGTTTCTAAAACTAATATATATATATATATATATATATATATATATATATATATAT
>PVJA010047037.1:0-14844 GCA_004027025.1 Myocastor coypus
TTTTTTTTTTTTTTTTTGTCTTTTTTGAGACAGGGTCTCACTATGCAATTCAGGCTGGCCTTGAGCTCACTTTTGTAGCCCAGGCTGGTCTCGAACTCGCACCAATCCTCCTGCCTCAGCCTCCCGAGTGCTGGGATTACAGGCGTGCGCCACCACGCTCGGCTATGATGTGCATCTTGTCTGAATCTCCATTCGTGTCTTTGCTCGCAACCATGACCAGCGGCAAGCTAGTAACAGTGGCTATGCTCAAGTCCAGATGCAGGAGTGTGCTTAAAAGTCTGCCCCAAACCAGTGACTACTGGCTGGCTGATTAGCCAGTCTAACTGTGTCCACTGCCCACTAATCATTAAGCCCACAATGACTTGCTGGATGGCCACCCATGCCCAATGTTACCCTCACCAAACACCTTAGCTCTACCCTGCCCTTCTTCGGCCCCTTCCCAAAGGGTCTTAAAATTACCTTCCCACCTCCTGAGTGACACTGAGCCAAGCTACTTCCTAAACTGCCACTATTATCATCCACATCCAATCTACCCAGAGGATCACCAGGACACCAGGGCCATGTTGACCTGAAGCCACAATGAGGCTGGGGATGGCTGAGTTTATCAGCTAGGTGGTAGGACATACTTGGTTTAAACAGCCTCAGCCCTCTGACTCCACTTGAGGGAAACTGATGACAGTATGTTTGTGCCATGCCCAGACACTGTATATTGCACCAAGAGCCTGAGTTGCAAGCAAGAGAAGTAGAGCTTGGGCAGCTGTACTGAAGGGACCAGCCAATCCTATGTACTGCCATGTTGGCACTGCTGCTGGCTTCTTGACATGACTACACTCTTCCCATACCTCAAGAGCCAGTGTCCCTGAGGGCAGCCTGGCCAATGAGCCCTGCCACCAGCTGTCCCTGTACTCCGGATCCTGGAATGATAGGTGACCCAGGCCTATGATAAACAATAGATTACTGTTGTAGTGAGTACATTTCTGGGACCATGTGCTTCCTAGTAAAAGAGACGAATGTGAATATGGAAATTACTGAGGGGCCTGGAAGATGCACCATGCTATATGTTTTTGCTCTGGCACTGTGCCCTACTTCCTACCTGGATAGGTAGCTGCAATGGCTAGAATTGCAACCATTGCATTTATTGGTCACTGAAGTGGTGTGGATAGCCTGCCTCATGGTACATGTAAAAAAAAGTAAACTCAAGCTCTTGGCCTCAGCTTTAGGCTTAAAGATACACACAGGGGGATTATTTTAACACAAAAACAGTGTCAAGATGGTCAGAAGCCAAAACAACAATAAATCCCCAACAATCAGCGTGTGATACACTCTGTGTATGTGAGCAGTACTCATTACACTATATTGTTCCATTGTCACAGTCACTACAACACAACTACTAGGAGAGAACAAAGTAGCCTGAGGTTCTTGCTTCCTATGCTAGCTTCAAAAGCTGCCTTGGAACTGCTCACAAGCAAATCCAAGGGACAAAAATAAAACCAGATAATTCACAATGTACCGAGTATGACACATATGCCTTCTTTGTGATAAGCTCCCAGCACTATTTATTCAAAGACAACTTGCCTCTTAGAGAAAAATAGAAAAAAGTAGCAAATAAAATAAATAATTACACAATAGCCCTTCACCACCACATCCTTTCCTTTCTAACCTGACCAGAACAAGCACAGAACACTGTTCACTTGGATTGCTGAGGCACAGGAAGTTCGACTAGTTAGGGCTCAGAAAACAGGCATGCTACAGATGTGGGGGCCAGGGGCCACAGGAGTAAGCAGAAGGCCCACCCTCTCCAGCTACTGAGGAAATCCAGTTCCCAGGCACCTCCTCCACCCACTGGGGACATCACCTTCACAGGGAAGGCCTGGAGTCCCTGAGCTCCTGAGCCCACTAGGGAAAATCCTACAAGGGAAGGGGCAGAGAGGTCATGGTCAATCCCAGCATCTAGGGAGCTGCAAGTGGCAGCTGTCTGCGTAGCAACCCCTTCCTTGACATCTGCCCAGTGAAATGCAGCACTACAGGGGCTGTTCTCATGGGTACTGTCAGCAGCACATCTGTTGGCAAAACACAGATGTTGTTAGGTAAATACGACATAAGCAGCATTTAAAATGCCTTTCTCCTGTTTTGCAAAGTCGCACAAGAAAACTATGCTGTCAAAGCATACATCTATAAAGGAGGAAGATTTCATGTTTTATTTTATTTTGTTTTTTTGAGACAGGGTCTCTTCATGTAGTTTAGGTTGACCCTGAACTTACTATGTAGCTTGGACTGGCCTTGAACTCAGTGATTTTTCTGCCTCAGACTCCCAAGTGCTGGGATTACAATCTGGGATTATTCACATGCCACCACCTGGTTCGAGGTATATTTATTTATTTATTTTTGAACTTTTTTTTTTTAATGGCTGGCTCAGCCTGCCCTGCAGCATGTGGTGCCAGAAATCGAACCACGGTCCCTGAAGCTGCCTAAGCTTTCCTAAGCAGGCGCTTTAGACCACTGAGCCATCCTGCCGGGCCCTCGAGGTATATTTAAAGAGGCCCAGAGCCAGAGAATAGCTCAGTCATATAAGCACCTGCCTGGAAAGCACAAAGCCCTGAGTTCGATCTCAGATTTAAAAAAAAGAGGCCAAATGAGTGAGTGCTAGACTCACAGTAATTTGCTGTGTTTTGGGGAGCTGCAAGCCTTCCAATGATCACCAACTGTACACATCTGCCCTTACATGTGCCTTACAAACCACACAACAGGCCTGATGAACTCCAAATAGTACAACTCCTGCTAGCCATGTTCAAACTGGCCAGTGAGCAGCACAGCAGGCTGCACTCGGAGACCAAACCTTAAGGCAAAGGCCCACTATAGATTGATTTATTCAACAGCTACACATGACTAGGCATTGGAGATTTATCAAGAAAGAGGCAAATCTCTGGGGGTCGAGGATTCGGCAAGATGGTAGGGCAAGAGTGAAGCAAGAGTGAAGCTCTAGGTTTCATCCTCAGCATCCGCCCCCTGAAAACCTAACTCCTTGCCCTCATGGGGCTTAGCATGGCTTGATGCTAGCAGGTGAAGTGGGAAGCACACAGATGCAAACACTTAGGACAGCAGCCCTGAGGGAGCCCACCATAAGCACTGGGTAAAGTAAGGGAGGGTGATGACAGACCCCAGAGGGAGCTATACACCACCTGGGCTATAGGCAGGGTAGGGGCCAAGACCCCAGAAGTATGTGGGTTTGTCTACTGGAGGGACCTGGCTGATAGGCACGCTGCAAGTACTGCATGTGAGAGAACATCACAAATGTAGACACTTCCCTGGGGAGCATGTGGCACACATTCCTACACCCACCTAGGGAACCTCCAGGATCTGTGGTTCTAGGCATCACCCTAGGTGCTTGGGTTACATTGTAAGCCATGAGAGAGAGATGCTCTACAGAGTTCAAGCAAATGAGCCAGTCACTCACTCTGTGGGCCATGCACACCCCACTGAGAAGGTGCAGGCAAGTGCAGAGCTGCAAGACAAAGCAGCCTGTGCACAGCACAATGGGGTCACGTGATATGGACCAGCCCAGAAACGGTGACGGCAGCAAAGGGCTGGGGAGACTGTGGTGTGAGGGATGGGAGTTTGGTTCAGAGAAGGAAGCAAGTAGACTGAGGTTGGTAGGGGTATGGGGGAGGCCTGGGACAGCACTTTACTGGTGGCCCCTGGAGAGCCTGGGGCAGGGGAGTGTCAGCCAGCTGAAGGAACTGTAGCACAGCAGACAAGCAGCACTTGTGGGGTCACCTAGGCAGGCAGAGGACCGGATTCCAGTAGGGCTGGGACTTCGCCACCCGAGTACAAGTGAAGGCCCAGGGTCCAGAGCAGGAAGGAGCCCAGAGCTGGGCATGAGAGGTGCTGCGCTGCAGGTGCAGGCAGCTCCATTTCTGTGGGCCGTGGCCCACAGTTCTACCGGACACAACTGAAGTTTCTGGGCCAGCCACTCCAACTGCTGCCTGAGAGAGGTCACAGAGATATGGCTGGCCTGCATGATACTGCGCCCCCAGAAGGCTGTCCTTCTAAAGACGGGCAGCAAACACTTTAACTTTTTGGCATTTCATTTCCATGCCTAGCCCGTCCAATGCCAGAGAAGCATACATGGACTCCAGGGAACGCCTGATGCCAACTACACAAACTTTCCAGTGAGTGACAATGGCTGCCCTGTTTAGTCCTGATGGGCCATGGCAACCAGGGGAAGGCGACAGTCAGGGGAGTTACAGTGGCTTTCCTGGGGAGACTACATAGGATAAGCTTTGTGGGGCTGCTGAATGTCACTGGAACTGCTGTGTGCTCAGGGACTGGGGTACAGGGAAAGGACTGGCTTTGCTTGCTTGGATCCTCCTTCCCTAGCAAAGGACAGGCCTCTACAGGCACTTCAATGGTGGCCCCAGACAGGCAACTATGACCTTACTTGGAAGGAGGGTTTCTGCTGACATAATTGAGAGAAATGTAAATGACATCATACTGACAGGAATGGACCCTCAACCAACAACAGGTGCCTGAGAAGGCCCAGAGACCAAGAAAGCTGGAGAATGAAGAAGAGAATGAGAGATGTGGCCAGAACAATGAGAGCCCAGGGCGCCACACAGGTTCTGGAAAGAGTCTCTACTAGAGCTTGCGAGGTTGAGGGATAATGCTGCCAGCACATGCCCCCAGCCCCTTTAGGGCACTCCCATGCTCAGTGGCTGCCAAATGAGCTAATTCTCACCAGACTCCCACCTCACCTCATGTGAGCTCCTGCCACCCTGACCCCCTCATGGGACCTGCCCCTGCCCCTGCAAAGAAACCCTCTGCAATGACCTATCTCTTACCCACTCCTACATTTCTGGCCCTCATTCAAATGAAATGAATTTTTTTTGAGACAGGGTCTGCTCTGTAGTTGAGTTTAGTCTAGAACTCCTTAGGTAGCTCAAACTGGCTTCCATCTTGCAATCCTCTGGTCTCAGCCTCCTGAGTGCTGTGATTACATGAGTGCAACACCATGTCCAGCAAGAAAGCTTCTTAACCGGTTTCCACATCTGGCTCTCCCCCTCAGCTGCCCCCATCCACCTACCCCAATCTGGCTTCTGGCCCATTACCTCCGAGCTCACCATGCTACGAGGCAGGGCTTTTGCTAGTTCTTAGACATGACCAAATTGTGGTCTTAAAGCTGTCACTAGAGGATGGCCAGCTGTACAAATGCATCTGTGACTGGGCCTTCAAACTTGCAAGAAGTCTAGATATGAAAGGGAAAACATTCCTAACACAGGCGACAGAGCAAGGGACTGGTGCTGGATGCAGGCAATGGAAGAGTACCTGGGAGAACTCAAAGAAACTCTCAGCACAGCAGGGCAGGGCAGAGGGGCCAGCAGCAGCAGCACCCCTTAACTCTTGCATGCACACCATTTTCTGAAGGCTTTTTCCAGCCAGTACCTCCAGCAGCTCCTGAGGGTGGAGTGGCAAGGTGACAGCTCCTCTCTTGGTCTTTTCTCAATCCATTCCATAGCCAGAGCCTTTCTTTTTTCTGGCAGGCTCATGACAGGGCTGGTGGCACCACAGGGAAGGGGAAGCCCAGTTCTTCCTGATCTCAGAGGGTCCAGGTCTGTGCCCATCCTCCACAGGAAATGGCAGGACTGCCATCTGCTGCTTAGCTTCCCACCCAGGGGCCCTGAGGGCGCACAGGGATACAGCACTATGAAGAGCTGTGAATGGTGTCTCCAGAGGAAACAGACAATATTCTCAGGGAAATCCTACAAGATAATACTGTCACAGAACCAGAGGGGAAGCATCCACAAACAAAAGCGAAACAGATGATAAAAGTTCAGAGATTAAAAATGGGTGAGCTACAAATACAAAATTGCACACGCAAGCTTTTCCAGCGTGTCACCATTTCCAATAAAATGGAAAAGGATGCAGAGGTCCATCTGCAGGGAACCACTAGGCTCAGCAAGCCTTGCCCTAAGAGTGCAATGTAGAAAAACAAGCAAGGGCCGCAAGCAGTCCAGACGTCTCTAGGAAAGGGGAAGGAAGTGACCTAACGCAAGCCAAGCCACAGTGCTGTGTGCCAACACACTGAACTTTTCCTGTAACAAAGATGAGGAAGCAAGAACATACACATTTACTGGCTTGTTTTTGCAAAAGAAAAAGCATGCAGAATGAGCAAGATGTGAATAAAAATGGTTATTTCTGAGGGAAAAGCAGAAAGGTGAAACAAAGATAAGAGATAATAAATCAGATTTGACTTCTGAACTCTCAAAAAACTCTCCTTACTCAATAATAGAGGAAAAAGAAACAAATAAAACTGAAGGGCCAGCAAGACAACTCTAGGCAAGCGCAGGGACTGGGGTTCGATCTCCGGCACTATCAGCTGCACTGGCCCCACCCCTGGGTGCACTGAGCTGGCCACTGAGACCAGTGTGGTGGTGTATGCCTATAATCCCAGCACTGGGGAGGCTGAAAACAGGAGGACCACTAGGAATCCAGGGTGTGTAGTGAGATTCTGTACCAAATATATTAAAAAAATAAATGAAATTGAAACCCAACCTGTGTATCAAATTCCTAACACAACCTATACAGTAAAGTGCTATTTCAAGTGGCTTCTTCAATGTATTTCAGAGAAAAATTTCAAGCATACAGGAACTCTCTGAAAACAATGTATACACTCACCACCTAGATTTTAACCCCGCTAACATTATCCATCAACCCATCTGATTTGCAACACAACAATGTGCACACCATTACTCACCATCCCCAAACACTCACACCTTCATACCATTGAGCTGAACATTCATTTCTTTAGGTCAAACGGCCATGTGGTGCAGCACACACCTTCAGCATATCATTTGATGAGTTCCACTAAGGGAAGACAGCTGTGTGATGCCAAGCCCACCAAGATGGAAGACATAATAATGACCTCAGTTTCCTGGCACCCTTTCCTGGCAGCCCCTGTACATTCTAAGTTTTCCCTTTTAGCCATTCCAGTGAGGGGATAGTGGCATCTCAATTTCATTATGGCTGTGACCTGTTTAGTTGATGACCAATATTGTGTATGTACATGCATATGAATATATGACTTCTTCTCTTTTAAAACTTATAGACCGCCTCATTGAACTGTAGGCTTGTTTCTTCTGCAGTATTGAAGATGGAACCCAGGGTGTGTGCACTACAGTTACAACCTCAGGTCTCACCCCTTTCTCTCCAGCCCCTTTAATCTTCAGGTTTGGTCTCATTAACTCATATGAGTTGGACTCAACCTACAGATCCTCCTGCCTCAGCCTCTCAATGCTGGGATTACAGGAAGTGCCACCACACTATTACTTTTGTCTTTTCTTTTTGGTGTTGAAGATGGAACTTAGCTTTGTGCATGCTAGGCAACTGCTCTACTGCTGACCTGCATGACCAGTCTTTTTTTTTTTTTTTTGTGGGACTGGGGTTTGAACTCATGACTTTGCACTTGCCAGGTAGGCACTTGTACCATGGAGCTATATCCCCAGCCCCAACCAGTCCTTTCTGAATTCTAAAACAGGGTCTCTTTAAGTTGCCTGGGTTGGACTTGAACTTCCATCTCTCTGGAGTTTCTGGGGATCTAGTATGTGTCACCATCCCTGTCTTCATTCTTTCTCACTTTTCTTCCATCTACATCCCCAAGTCTTTTTGGAGACTTCTAAACTGCCTAGAGGTTTAAACATGTGAATGTGTAATACTCTTACCTCAGCCCCTCTTAGTCCTGCGATTATAGCCATGTACCATAATACCAAAGTTTCATTTTGTGTTTCTTTCTTTTGGTCAGGTTCCTTTTATTAATGCTATCTTTTGAGAAGCAAAACTTAAATTTTAATGAAGTCCAACTTATCAACTTTATGTACTCATTTCTTCAATGGTTTATGAGGCAGGGTCTTACTATACATATAGTCCAGGCTTGCACGTAACTTACTATGTAACCAAAGCCAGCCTTGAACCAATACTAGTCTTCCTGTCTGAGCCTCCAGAGTGCTGGGACTACAACTACATGGCACCACTGGCAATCCAAATTTCTTCCTTTTTTTGGTATTTTTATTCTTTTGATACAGAGTCTCACTATGCAGGTCATACTCAGACAGATCCTTCTGTCTCAGCCTCCCTAGTGCTGGAATTACAGGCATGTGTCACCATGCCCAGTTCCGGGCCCAGTAGAGCGCCCATGGGGTTCCGGGGCTGGCATGGCAAGTAGTACTAGGAGCTGAAATCAGGACCTTGCACTTGCCAGGCAGGCACTTATGCTGCTGAGCTATCTCCCCAGCCCAAATTTCTTTTAATAGTTACTGTTTTTCATATTCTAAGAAATCTGTTTCCTGCCTTGAGATTTTGAAGACATTCTCCTATATGTTCTTTAGAAGCTTCAAATTTTTAACTTTTACTATTTTCTCTTTATTACTGTTTTACAATAATTAACAATTATGTTTCCTTTGTCATAGTTATTCAGAGTACAGATGCAGATATGATTTCTTGTCTAAACATTAGTACAGATCTTTCTTTTCATTGCACAGACAAAGTAGCTGTGTATATAGTGCAACGGTCTATAACAGTGGTGGATTATCAGCTCATCTAGCATTATCGGAATCTGTTGACTTGAGCCTTTTACAACTTAGCATATTAATATGGCTTTCCTTTTTATAGTTTGTGGATAGACTTTTCTGCTGGATGGTTAAGACCAAGATAAAGCAAGACCTATATTACAAAAAATATGAAACTTTTGTATCTGACAAGGTCAGGCAGGTCACCTCTGGGCTTACCACCCTGGAACTATGTACTGTGGTCTGCAGAACTTTTGTCAGTGTTAGCCATCTGGATGAATCACAGCCATTGCTTTACCAATTTGCTCTCTGTGAAAGCCTAAGAAGGTGTTTTCTCTCTAGGTGACTCTCCTTAGGCACACTGTACATCAGCAATCCCTTTCCTCTACGGCTCCATAATCTCCCTGTATAGGAAATTTGGGACTCCACTGAGTTATAGGCCATTACAGTACAGGTTCTTTTATGCCGTGTCCTCACTGAGCTTGAAGGGCTATAGCCAAAATATTGGATATTCTTTTTTTTTTTGTGGGACCAGGGTTCGAACTCATGACCTTGCACTTGCCCAGCAGGCACTTGTGCCTTAGAGCTATCTCCCCAGCCCCCCTTTTTTTGTCTTTTTGAGACAAGGTCTCACTATGCAGTTCAGGCTGGCCTTGAGCTCACTTTTGTAGCCCAGGCTGGTCTCGAACTCGCAGTCATCCTCCTGCCTCAGCCTCCCGGGTGCTGGGATTACAGGAGTGAGCCACCACGCCCGGCTTTATTGGATATTCTTGTATCCCTTCTTTTTCTCTAATTATTTGGTCTGCCAACTTTAGTTGTTAAGCTTCAAGAAGAGAAGCTTAGTAATATCATTTCTTGTAACAGGCACTTGAGCTTAACATCAGTATCTATGAAATGCCTTAGATATAACATGAAACAGGTATTTTCCATCAATTGTTGATATCCTAAACTTAAAATCCCTATAGAATGTGGGAAAAAAAAAACCCTGCGCATTGTTACACAGAGATTTAGGATCTTAACCACTTACAAACTTGTAGTGGTCCACTTCAATGGCTGTTCTTTCTGGTCTCATATTCTCTTTTATTACCTTACTTTCTTGTAGCAACACTTTCGATTTTGGTGTCTAGATATATATATATATATTTTTTTTTTTTGTCTTTTTGAGACAGGGTCTCGCTATGCAGTTCAGGCTGGCCTTGAGCTCACTTTTGTAGCCCAGGCTGGTCTCGAACTTGCATCAATCCTCCTGTCTCAGCCTCCTGAGTGCTGGGATTACAGGTGTGAGCCACCACGCCCGGTTCTGGTGTCTAGATCTTATACACGTCTTACTAAAATTATTGCAAACAGGGGCCAGGGAGATAGCTCAAGGGCACAAGTGTCTGCCTGGCAAGCACAATGTCCTGAGTTCAATCCCTGGTACCACAAAAAAAACAAAAACAAAAACAAACCGATCTTTGTATTTATGCTCATGAGGCACACTGGACTGAAAGCTTTTATTGTAATACCTTTTGTTGTTGTTGGACCAGGGTTTGAACTCACAACGTTGTACTTGCCAGGCAGGCACTTGTGCCACAGAGCTATCTCCCTGGACCCTGTAATATCTTTTTTTTTCAAGACTGGGGTTCAAACTCACAACCTAGCACTTTGCAGTAAAGCACTTGTGCCACAGAGTTATCTCCCCAGCCTCTGTAATATCTTTTTAACATGTTATAATATCAAAATTATGCTGTCTCATAGAACAAGCTGTAGAATGTGGGGTCCCTTTTCTTTTCACTCCCCTTTCCCTGTCCACCTTTTGTATCTTTCTGGGCCTGGGGACTGCCCCACTTACTCTTCTCACATTGCTGGGACAAATACCCGACACTCAAAATAAGGGAAAGAAAGGTTTATTTAGCTCACTGGAGATCACAGTCCACACTGAGATGGCTCCAAGGTAGAGTGGCACATGGCAGAGAGCAGCCTTTCAGGGCAGTGGCAAAGAGCAGAAAGCAAAGGCGGTGGCAGCAGCTTAGGCAGGAAGCCAGCCTCTCTCCCCTTCTTACATTATAATGCAAATTCCCTGCCCCAGGGCAGGCGCAGCATCCACACCCACGGTAATCAATCCCAAACTCCAGAAGCCACCCCATGATATGAGGCTTTGGGGGGACAACTAGACGCAAATCATAACAGGGACAGAACCAAGAGCCTCATAAACACAGGCAACTGCTCTACCACTGAGCCATACCCCCAGCCACTCTATTTACAAGTTTGTTTGTTTGTTTGTCTTTTTGAGACAGGGTCTCGCTGTTCAGGGTGGCCTTGAGCTCAGTTTTGTAGCTCAGGCTGGTCTCGAACTCTCACTGATCCGCCTGCCTCAGCCTGAGTGCTGGGATTACAGGCAATTTAGAAGTTCATACCATGGCAATTAGCGAAGAATTTCTCAAGTGTTTCACAAAACTCATTGGTGTAACCATCTAGGCCTAGATCTTTGTCAGAAGACTTTTTAATAAATGTCTTCTAGACAGAAGAATTTTTGTTTCTAGAGACAGGCTAGCCTTGAACTCAATCAAACTCACAGCAATCCTCCTGCCCCAGCCTCCCGAGTACTGGGATTATAGGAGTATTTTTTATTTCATATTATATCAGTTTTGATAAAGTTTGAAAAGTCATACTTTTCAAGGAATCATCCATGTCATTCAATTTGTCAACTTCAGTAGTTCATAACATTCCTTTATAACCCTTTTAACATTTCAAGGGACTTTATTATTATAGTGATTCTCCTGTTTTCAACTTCCCAACCCTGGGATTACGGTGCACTACCACACCCAGTCTCAATCACCATCTCATTACACCCGTGGGGCAGGTCCTCAACCCCTAAGCTATCTGGCTGGCCAATAATATACTTTTTAAGTGTTTGATGAATAGGAGGAAAATGTTCAAACGAGGAGGACAACAAAGAAGACAGGAGGGGGAAAGGAAAGAATGGAAGAATAAAAAAGATGAAGGAAAACATGGAAACAAAGCTTTGTAAATGGGAAGAGGAGCAGAGAAAAACAAGTTATATCATGTTCAGGTACAAATTCCCCATAATGAATGTGATCATTGTGTATACCTAAAATGTACCAGTAAATTCTAATTTTAAAATGTTTGATATTGGCAACTTGCATGCTTTTCATCTTTTGAGGCAGTGTTTCACTTTATAGTACAGTACAGGCTGTCCCTGATCTCATTATGTAGCCCAGGCTGGCCTTGAATTCTTGCTGACCCTCTTGTCTCAGGCACCGCTACCCCCAACCCTTACCCTTGTGCTGGTGCTACAAGGCACAATTACTTTTATCTTGATTAAGTCTTGCTAAGGAATTACCACCTTTATTGATATAAACAGAGTTCATTCTGCCTTTGTTAATTTTCTCTATTGTTTGTTTTCTAAATCCCTGGGTTTTGCTACTTGTATTTCTTCCTTCACCCTACTTGGTTTGGGCTTACTTTTTGTTTTTCTAGCTTCTTAAACCCTAGATCACTCTTATACTTTTTCACTAATAGATGTGTTTAAACTTACACATTTCTTTTTAGGCAATCCTTTGGGTAGAACCCACAAATCTTACTGTTTTCATTATAATTCATTATCATTTAAAATCTTCTCTAGGGCCCGGTGGGATGGCTCAGTGGTCTAAAGCGCGTGCTTTGGAAAGCTTGGGCGGCTTCAGGGACCGCGGTTCAATCCTCGGCATCACATGCTGCACCAGCTCTGCCCTCAAGGCAGGCTGAGCCGGCCATAAAAAAAAATGAGTGAATAAACAAACAAAGGTTCTGAAACAAGAAAAAAACAAATAAAATTTTTTAAAAAAATCTTCTCTAATTTTTATGATTTCTTGTTAATTTTCAGATATTTGAGGCTTTTTCTAGGCCCTAGCGTTTTGATTTCCAATTTAATTTCATACCTACCAAAGAACATAACTAGAGGCCATGGAGCTTCTGAAGCTTTCTGAGACTTGTTTTGGAGCCCAGTAAATGAGATATTGCTGAAACAGCTTGCCTCCCCTTGGAAAGACTGCATTTTCAAGTTACCAGGCCCATTATTCTATAAATGCTAGGCTGGGGGTGGGTGGGGGTGGGTGGTAATGTTCAGATCTTTTATGTCCTTACTGATTTTTGGTCCACTTCTATCAACTGCTGACAAAAGAGTATTAAAACTGCCAGGTAAGATGATTACAGGTTTGATTACTCATTTTGTCAAATTTTCTTCATGTATTTTGCAGGTCTATAATTAGGCATGGATACCTTCATGGCTGTTTGTATTTTCCTAATGAACAAACACTATCATCTTTATAACATGTATCTCTCACAGCCCCCATTTTTCATGTTGTTACTGCCACTCCAACGTTCCTATGCCTGCTGTTGGTATGGTAGGCCCTTGCCCATTCTATTATTTTCAACATAGCCATCTTCTAATATTTAACACAGACAACACAGGGCTGGATCGTGCTTTTTAATCTAGTTTACAATCTCTGCCTCTTAGTTGAAATGTTCAGCGTGTTGATTCTTGATGCAATTATTGACTTCTTTCATCAGAGGCCTGTTTTTCTGTGTCCTCATAATAGCTACTTTAAAGTCCCATATTGGCTGGTTTAACATCTGGGTCATTGGGGGTAGACTCCCATGGACTGCTTTTTCTCTTGAGCATTGCCTGCAAACCAAATCTGACCCACTGTATGTCTGTTGTTTTGTTTGGGGGATGCTAAAGATTGAACCTAAGGCCTTCTCACTGAGCTACATTCCTAGTCCCTTTTTATTTTTTACATTGAGACAGGGTGTCACTAAGTTGCCCAGGTGGGGCTCAAATTTATGACCCTCTTACTTCAGGGTCCTAGAGTGCTAGGATTACACAGGCATGTATCATCATGCTGACTTGCTTGGTTTTTGTAAATAAATTTTTATATTGAAATCAGCTATACCCATTCGTTTACATACTGTCTGTGGCTGCCTCTGCACTACAACAGCAGAGTTGTGTAGCTGCAACAAAGACCATATGGCATACAAAACCTAAAATAGTTACTGTTCATGGAAAAATGTGCTGACTCCTGCTCTTGAGTAAAGGTCACATTTTCCAATTTCTTCAAATGTCTAGACTCGGTGACTTCAGGTTGTGTCATCAGAGCTATGATCCTCCAGCAGTCCAGTGTCCTGGGGGAACCAGGTGAGAACTGACCCCTGCTTGGGGGAGCTCAGTGTGCAGACAGAAAGCTGGTCCCCTTGCTTACCCTGGTTTTCAGCTACAGCGCTGCTCTAAATCCTGTGCCCCAACTCCTCAGGCCCTGACCTGCAGCAGCCCCCCTGCAGCAGTGTTGACTGGGAAAGCTTGCTCTCCAGGGAAAGGCAGTCATCAGAACCAGGAGTTCCCCAGCACAGCCTGGCTCCTCCAGCCACCCTCACTCTTCAGCATGCTTGTAGTCACTCTCCAGCGCTTTTACAAAGCTAGTATCATTTCTGTTCAATGTTTTTTTAACTGTCCACCAGAAGGGTAATTCAAAATGAGCTACCTCACCATTACCAAATGCAAATCCACCAGATATGATCTTATCTTTATACCCTTAGGAAAATAAATCCTAACGACAGAAAAATCTTAAACCTCACACAGTATTTCTCTTGCTTACAATACTACTGGAATGTCTTGTGCAGGCCCTTTGCAAGAACACACACTGTAAAAAGCCACAGAAGTCCAGGTGTGGTAGTGCACACCAGTCATCCCAGTACTTGTGAGGCTGAAGTATGAGGATTACCATACTTCAGGCCATGAGTTCAAGAGCAGCCTGAATCACAAAACAAAACCTGCTTTATAACACCTCCCCCCCCAAAAAAAAAACTCCCACAAGACCAGGGATATGGGGATATAGCTCAGTGACATACTACCTGCTTGGCAAGCATAAGGTTCTGAGTTTCATTCCCAGCCACCCTCCAAAAAATTAAACAAAAAAAGCTGGGTGCAGTGATGGATAGCTGTTAATACCAGCATTTGGGAAGCTGAGGCAGGAAGATTGCCATAAGTTTGAAGCCAGCCTGGGCTCCTATGGGTTCAAGGCCAATCTGAACTGCATAATGAGACCCTGTCTCAAAACAACAACCTGGCAGGATGGCTCAGTAATCTAATGCGCCTGCTTAGGAAAGCTTAGGCAGCTGCAGGGACCACGGTTTGATCCCTGGCACTACATGCTATGCCAGCCCTGCCCTCAGGGCAGGCTGAGCGGGCCATAAAAATAAACAAACAAACAAACAAACAAACAAACAAAAGTTCTGAAACAAGAAAAAA
>PVJA010047038.1:0-14848 GCA_004027025.1 Myocastor coypus
GGGGGGGGCTGTCGGTCTCTTGGTAGACACCTTGTGCTAGAACCCTCTGCCTTCTCCACCCGGTGCCACCTTGGGCCCGGCCTATTGGCCAGGGGCATGCACAGAATGGAAGCTGTAATTCAAAACTTCACGTACTCATTGGATACCAGCTGTACTGGAGTTGAGCAGCTGAGGGCCTCCTGTGGACAGGCAGTCCTCTTCTGGTGCGCAGCTCACACAGCCGCACTCTACGGTTGTACCTACTTTGCCACTTGGCCAGAAAATAAGACTACCTATCACTTAAAAGACCAAGAGGGGGCTGGGAAGATAGCTCCGAGGCACAAGTGCCTGCTGGGCAAGTGCAAGGTCATGAGTTCGAACCCTGGTCCCACCTAAAAAAAAAAAAAAAAGACCAAGAGAAATTTGGCAATTTTGTAACCTCTCTCCTTAATGCCGTTTTTTTGGGGGGTGTGGGGGAGGGCAACTCAGCCTACCCTGGGGGTGGGACTGACATAGCATATGTGCTGGGAATCAAACCTGCACTTGCCTAAGCTTACCTAAACAGGCTCTTTAGTCTGCTGAGCTATCTCTGCAACCCCTTAACCCCAATTTTGTATATTGAATGATTGCATATCCTCTGCCCCCACAAAATAGATTATGTAAATTTATGTTTACATTTTATTGCCAATTGTGTCTTCTCTAGATAGCTTCAAAAAATTGGTGTTTGGTCTTAATTAGAAACACAGTAAGGAACTCAAGCTGTTCAACTGCCCACCAGCGGGCTGAATGCCCTCAGGTATGCCTGGGCCACTTAGAACCTAAGCACGAGACTGACAAGCCCAGACAGAAATCATGCCCTCCCCCAGTGTAGAATGAAGCCCAGTAGAAACTGCTGCTTCACAATTTGGGCTCTTCATGGTTCTATCCAGAGAGGTCTCACAGAAAACATATTTAGCGATATTAAACTTAAAAATAAAATTTCAAAATCGTATAAAAGGAGAAGAAAACATTCACAAATAAATAATAACTTGGTGTCAAGGAGATAGCCCAACAGTGTAAGCACCTGCCTGGAAAGCAGTATCAATTTGATCCTGGTACCACAAAGAAAGAAAGAAAGAAAGAAAGAGAGAGAGAGAGAGAGAGAGAGAGAGAGAGAGAGAGAGAGAGAGAGAGAGAGAGAAGAGAAGAGAAGAGAAGAGAAGAGAAGAGAAGAGAAGAGAAGAGAAGAGAAGAGAAGAGAAGAGAAGAGAAGAGAAGAGAAAAGAGAAGAAAAGAAAAGAAAAGAAAAGAAAAGAAAAGAGAAGAAAAAGATTTTAAAAATATATTTAGATTGGGTATGGTGGTGAATGCCTGTAATCTCAGTGCTGGGGAGGCTAAAAACAGGAGGATCACTGTGAGTCTAAGCTACATAGTGTAGCTCCCTGTAGCAAATACATGAAAATAAATAAGTAATAACTTCTCTGAACAAAAGAAAGTAATAGGCAGTGACTTAATTGTATCATATTAAGGTGTGATACACCTCATTTAATAGGTGTTCTCTTTACAATAAAATCTCACTGTAGATAATCCACATCTCTAGTGTACATTAAATATATCTTGTCTAAAGCACTTTGGAAGTTGACACAAGAGAATCATCATGATTTTAATGCCTAGACGGCATAGTGAGCTCGCACCATGTGCTCTTGAACTACACAGCAAGATCTTGTCTGGGAAGAATCGATGAACACAATTATGTATACAGATTATCCTATCAAGAGATAGCCTAGAGATTTGCTTTATTTTTCTGATCATTTTTCTTTTGGTAATGGATGAAACAGAAAATCAGGAAGCTACATATTTTAGCACTTATGTAACCATAAGACACTTCTAAAGCCAAAAGGAAAGCTTGGCATTTGAATCAACACTAGGAACTTTTCTAATAAGCTTAAGGACACTTAAAATAGAGTAGTTTTCCCATGTCTTCCTCAGAGGTTCTGTAAAATCATACCATATTGCTGCTGCTAAATGTTCTCATGTGCACATCTTACAACTAAAATTTTAATTACTAAGCTTATCATTTTAAGCCTAATTTGATTCTATTAGAATAATGTTTAATTTACACTATTTTATAATGAAACTTCAGAAAATTATTATAAATTGATGCTTATAAGGAGATGGGGAATGCAAGATCTGGGGGACTAATATACTGTTTCTTTAGGACTAATTTGTTGTTTATGTAGAGCATTTTATGGTTTGTGGACTTCTAAAATTCTAGAACTTCTCTGCTATACATCTTTGGGAACGGTAGAGCGGATGCTCCGTAATGCCTATGCACAAAGTTTCTACTATAAGACACAGGGACTCAGAGGGATTCTTTAGGTTATTCCAATTACTAATGGAGACCCATGTGTTATTTCAAGTTACACAAAGTAACTTGACAGGAAGCATTCATACTCCAGAGCCTGATGACCTAGCAAAAGCCATGGCCCTTGTGTCAAGGCTTTGGTATGTTGCTTAAACTCTCAGTACTCTTGTGAATTGGAAGTAATAATTGTAGCAGTCATGGCCATAGTGTGAGGATTCAATAAATTAACATGTGGAATGCACACAGAACAGTGCCCACCACACTGAAGAACATATATAAAGTAAATTACAATAGATGATAGATGGCTAGATAGATAGATAGATAGATTTAGTAATATTTAAAATTTATAAAAAATATTTTTATAGATGAAAATCAAGAATTAAAACAGTGTATGGGGGCTGCGGGGCCAGGGAAAGAGCTCAGTAGAATAAACACTTGCCTGAAAAGTGCAGGGTCCTGAGTTCAATCCCTAGTACTGCAAAAAACTTTTTATATACACAGGATGAATTAGACAATGGTCCTAAGAACCTCCAACAAGTTTTTCACACTCAGCATAACAATGTATAGCACTAAAGCTATTCTTGAAATGCCTGTCATTCTGGTCTTTTAGATATGTGCTGCTTCTAATGTAATTTCAGTTACTGCTATACTCTCTCTCTCTCTCTCTCTCTCTCTCTCTCTCTCTCTGTCTGTCTCTCTCTCCCTCAAGTAAATGGTTGCTTTACAAGAAAACAAAAAAAAGGGTATTAAAAGAGAATGAGACAAAGAAAAATGTCATAGGATTGCCAGATATAATTTTGTATATGCTTAGATTTCTAAGTTTCCATGTAAAAACATGTAACTATTTTTATCATCTTCTATAGTGATTTATTAGAATATCAATGATTGGTGGAAAATTCTGATTCCAAGTTAAGACTAAGATATTTGATATTCAGAAAGACAGTGATATTAAGCTAAAGTATCTATATTATAGAGTAATAATATCACTAAGCTTCCTTTTTGGAGGGTTAAGAATGTAAGTTTACAGACCAAAGAGGGGCTACAAGGATAGCCAATATTTAGGCCCTAGCCCTTAAAGGTCAGTGAGGACTCACTACATCAGAGAACTTGTACTGTAACATCCTATAACTCAGTGGTTGCCCAAATTTTTTGCTCAAGGAGATTATGGGGCTACAGAGGAAAGGAATTAAAGATATACAATGTACTTAAGGAGAGTCACCTAGAGAGAAAACATTCTCTCAGACTTTTACAGATAGCAAACTGGTCAAACAATGGCTGTGATTCATCCAGATGGCTGACACTGACAACAGTTCTACAAAGCACTGTACATGGTTTCAAAGTAAATCCTGAGGGGATTTGACTGACCTTGGGAGATACAAAACTTCCATGTTTTGTTGTACAGGTCTTGCTTTAACTTGCCCTTAACCACCTAGCAGAAAAGTTTAACCATGAGGCATAAAAATAAATCTAGATTAGTATGGCGAACTGTAAAAGCCTTAAATCAACAGCTTCCAACATTGGCTGTTCTGCCAATAACCCACAATATTAGACTATGTATACAACTACTTTCTCAGTCCAATGAGAAGAAATGTTTTGTACCAATAATGATTAGAAAAATTATCATGTCTGCATCCTGTGCTGCTCAGAATAATTACTATGAGGACAACAATATGCATTGTATCAATTATTGGGAATGTACTACAAATGTGCTTTGAGAAAAAAAATATGTGGGCTGCAATTTAATTCAGTTTTGGACTTACACAGTGGTATATAAAGGTTTCCAATTTTTCTGCTGTGTTTTATTCATTATTATCTAATTCTAACGAGGATATTGCTTATTCTCTAAACAATTATTTCTTTTAGAATCATTGTAAAACAAAAGGTCACTAATACTTTTGAAAGCACATATAGTACTTTCAATTTGACCATCATTATATTATTCTTCTAAATAGGTATGTAATAAAAATTTGCAAGATGGTTAACATCACAGAGTGAAAACGTAGCCTAACATTAGAATCTTTGGCAGTAATTTTCATTGCCAACAAGACACTTTTAGTGACGGAGAAATCTTTTTGCCCATATGGTAATTTCTAGTGGAAAGAAGGACATTACTGAATATTGCTGAAGATAATGGACGCAGATTGTGTGCTACTGCTTTCTGGAACCGTGGGAAAATTGCTTCGTTTCTTCAGTCTTACACCTTTCATTTACCCTAAACCAATTCTATATTTTAAATTGCCAGTGTTTTCACAAATGCAAATCACTCTCCAAATTTCTGCCCAGTTGATTTAATGCTAGAGAAAACATTTTATTCTTCAGCATTTCACCAAAGACATTTGGATCACCTCTAATTTTTTTTTTTAAATAATACAAATTAGAAAAGTAAAAAAAAATGAACTTTAAGATTGATTATGTACAAGTAACAGCTTCAAACTGTTTCAGGCTTACAATAATCAGCATCAGATTAACCACAAAATATGCTGCTACAGATACAATTCTATCTCTAGAGTATGGAAAATGCAACGTAGCTAATTAAATGGGAATAAGTACCTATTTATTCAAGCAGAACCTATTTTTAAGAAACTAATATGTTATTTAAACAGTGAAATATTCATTTGGGTTATTTTAGCATAGAATAGGAAAAATATTTTTTTTTCTATAATGCAACTTCAAACCTGTAGATTTTGGGTAAATAAGATTTAAACAGACCTTTGAGATCATCAGGAAAGCTCTACTATTAGTCATTTTCAGTAGCGAAACTTCTTAACTTCGTAAATGACTTCTTAGTTTAAGACTCAATGTCTAGTCACAAAGATAAGACACAAGGCTCAGCATGTACCCAGTCATTCACTAAGGGACCTGTGACTGAGTGATCTCACATTTATTATCAGATGCTCTTCTTTGTGTTTTGAAAACATTTTCCCATTTAATCTCACAACTACCCCATGACAGGAGGTATCATAATAAGTAATGTACAAATATACAAATGAATTGGTAGCATAAAATAAGAGATATGTAATAAAACTGAGACAGATAAAAAATGTTATGAAAGTCACTTGCACAATTTGGCAGATGTCTGCTGTGTCAGTTTCTCTAAAATTCATACCATCAATTCCAATTGTACTGGTGACTTAGAAGGTAGAAGGTAATCAACAATCTGGGAGTGCCAATGACTCAGGAGTTTCAGTGCTAAACTGGAAAATTACTGTACTGCACAAAACATGTAACATTCAGCTATTTCACTTTATTTTACCACTGGAGATAGAGGAATTTTCATATCAATACCAAATGCAATAAAGTATAAAAATGATCCATATTTCAAAAAGTAATTTACAGAGTAAAGAGAGTCAGATGACTGTACAAACAAGAGAAAGAGAAAAATGAACATTCTTCCAGAGAGACAATTATCACGAAATAGTTACTAATAATAAGTTCTAATTTAATATTGCAAATTATATATGTTCTCATCCAGTCCTCATAGAAATATCACATGGTTCTTAATTTTATCCACATTTTATAGATGAAAAATCTGAGAGCCAAAACATCTTGTCCAAGATCATGTACTGATAGATGATAGCAGAAATATGAAGTTTGTTCTTAAAACCATAACTTTCATAATGCAAGTAATTTAGGACAGTCTATTATTTCAGCAGTGCTTTGCTTGGTCCAAAATGATTCTTTGTTTGTTTTAGTGTGTTTTAAAAAATTTATTTAGTACGGCATCTACCGGGTCTCACTACACAGCTCAGACTTCTAGTGATCCTTCTGTTTTCAGCCACCACCCCCAGTCTCAATCACTGTCTAACCATACCCCAGGGCCAGGGCCGGCAGGCACTGAGGAGATTGAACCCAGGCCACTGCACTTTGCCTAAACAGGCACTTTAGTCCACTGAGTCATCTGGCAGCCCTAGAATGGTTCTGAAACAGCATCTTTATTTATATCTTCTTTCTGATATTTAACTAAAAAAAGTAAAATTGTGTACCTTGTGCCTAGGTCTATGTTACGTTGAGAAATAACGGGGAAGAGTTAAGCACAAATCCTGGCTTCACGACCATTTTAGAGTGGGAGACAGACACATTGTTAATATAAATACCACACCATAAATATTATATAAAAGAGAGGAGCAGGTGAAAAATGAACACTTCCTAAGAGGGAAAATGATTCCTGGGCAGATTACAATGGAGACAGCACGTGAGCTGCTTTTGCTTTTAAGAATATTATAACTAAGTCAGGGTAGTGAGGACGCAGGCCGCTGCCGCAGAGAAGGGACGAGGACATTCATGTGCAAAGAGCCACGTGCAACCCGTAGAACTGGAAAAACAGGAAATACAGGAATGTAGGTAGCAAGGTGACAGTAGAGATAAAGATGGAGGAGTACAGTTTATGAAAAACCTTCTTCAACAGCAGTTTCTATTTTCACCCCGCAGCACACAATGCAATTCATAAAATGCTGCTTAAATCGAGAAAAGAGACATCAGCCTTTTGTAGTCACAGCTTTTCTTATTTCTGTTACCTTCTGGCCATCTGCCTCATGAAAGCACCGATTGTCCAGGGACTAAGAATGTCTACAGAGCCCTTAAGAGTGCTTGGTAAATGGTAGGACTCGTTAAAATGATTTGATATATCACTCAATATTCAAAAGTAATGGATATGCAAGGGTTAATTTGTCATATGGGGAAAATAATTTTAAAGACCATTGTTTTAAAAAATCAGAGGCCAGGGAGATAGGCTGGCTGTCTAATTACCTGCCTGGCAAGCTCAAGGACCTGGGTTTGATCACAGCTACAGCATGCCATGCTGGCCTAATGCTGAACCAGCCAGGAAAACCAGGTATGGCAGCAGGCACCTGTAATCCCCAGTACTGGAGAGGCCCAAGCAGGAGGATTACTATGAGTCTGTGCCTCATAGGGAAACCGTACACCAAACAGATAAATAAAAAGAGTTTAAAAGTTGTATACAACAAAATGTAAAAGAAAAAAAGCAGCATGTGGGGAGTACCAATACATTTTGTATAGAATCAGCAAAACTTAAAAATGATAGACTAACACTGAACAAAGTGAGAGGTTTACAGATTTGTGATCCTGAGTGACTGGATGAACAGTGATATTTTAAATAAGACAAGAGTAGAGAAAGAAACCACAGGGGAAATGTTGAAAGGCTGTGGTCACATGCAGATCTTTATGTTAAGTGAAGCAAGTCACACGCAGAAATAATCTCACTCTAAAGTGAAACTTTAGAGACTGGACATTGTGGCATGCAGCTGTAATACTAACAATTGGGAGATTGAAAACAGGAGGATCACTAAGAGTCCAGTCTCACTGCACAGACTCTAGAGACCCTATCGGTCCTGTAGACCCTGTAGACCTTATAGATCCTGTAGACCCTGTAGGCCCTCTAGACCCTGTAAACACTGTAGACTTTATAGACCCTGGAGCCCCTGCAGACCCTGGAGACTCTGGAGATCCTGGAGACCTTGGAGACCTTATAGACCCTATAGACTCTGTAGGCCCTTTACTAAATACATTTAAAAAAAGAAGATTACTAAAGAGAAACTCTAGAAATTGAGAGTAGAAGGTGATTACTTAAGTCCCGGGTGAATGCATTGGGGCAAAAGGATCAGATCACATAAATACTAATTAATTAGAAATAAAAATTTCTACTACTGTACAATGAGGTTACTGAATAATAGTAATTATTGTATATCGCAAAACAGAAATAGAAAGAAGGGATTTTAAATACTTTAATCATACACGTGTAAATAGAAGATATGCTCATCCTCACCTGAACACTATGTACTGAAATGTCATGTACCTCGTACATATAATTTTTATGCTTTCAAATAAAAATCATAAATTAAATTTAAAAATTTAGGGGCTGGAGAGACAGCTCAGTACGGTAAGTGCTTGCCTGGCTTATTCTCCACATCTGTTTTATCAAAACCATCATAAGTACTGGAAGTATTTGAAAAATATTGTCAGTAGTCCCTATGGGTTCCAGTGAAAGAAAATAGTTGTTCTTATCTATAGGAAAAGCACAAGGTCCTGAGTTCAGTTCCAGGTACTGAAAACAAAATTGAATTTAAACTCACTGAGGGTGAAATTTGTTTGTGACATGATGTGATAATCACCAGGCAACACTCAAAGGGGAAATAAGGGTGAGGTTCCACCCTGTGATATCTAGCACTCTGGACTCCAAGGGGAAATAATTTTACTTCATTACGTAGGTGGATAAAAATAATTCCAAGAAATTATTACTCTTCAAACTTGTGTTATTCACATCTTTTGAATGTATAAGAATGATAAAAAATTGTTTCATTTATTATCAAAATCAGAGATTATCATCATAATTCACTATCTATACAACAGAAACAAGAGGAATAGAAATAGACTGAAAAACTGGCTCACAGATTCCGGTGTTAGATACAAAATGAAAAGAAAATAATGCAAACACTGTGTCAATCCAAGTTATCACTACAAATTTTATTGCCTGACAGAGAAAATATAGACATGATGGAAAGTTAAATAAAACAGAATGATTTTAGTCTGCAATAGAATATTGAGGTTGATGAGATTTTTTTTCAATTCATTTTACAGACTGGACGTCAGAAATTGCTAGGCTGATAGAAAATACCACCTCGAGCACAAGCTCATTAGTTGTATGAAAATGTTAAATCTTTGTGATCCCTTTTTTCCCCAGACCTTCTCTGAGGAATAAATATCTGTCTCACTGTAAAATATTCTTCCACTGTTTCTGTGGGACACTTAAGTAACATTTTTTCTTTCACAGTAGCATAAGAAGAGTATGTTATGACCACATGGTTACTCCCCATCTGTTTTACCAAAACCATTATAAGTATTGGAAAGTATTTGAAAAATATTTTCGGTAGGCCCTATGGGTCCCAGTGAAAGAAAATAGTTGTTCTTATCTGTAGGGAAAGGACGATGAGAGATTTTGTGATTCATTGTCCATATATAAGTGCTTTCTCAGCAGATTTGATTCTAATGTAATATCCATAACTACATCTAGGCAATTTTTAATTCCTCTAGTGAATTTAATAATTACTTTCTGCAAACATTAAAAATTTACAAAATGGGTCAGCAAGATAGGCAAACTTAGGGAAGCACAGGGACAGTGATTCGATCCCCAGCACCACATGCTGTGCCGGCCCTACACCAGGGCAGGCTGAGCCTGCCCCCCCCCCAAAAAAAAAATTAAAAAGAATAGCATTCTAATTTTTGTAATTTCTTTTATACTTTGTAGTTATCAATCTTTTATTATAAGTAGAAAAATGAACTGCCAAATTGCTTTTAACCTTCATAGTACAACTTCCATATAGGAAATGATGAGGAAGTGCATTATAAAATAGAAGCTAGCAGTAATCTAAGAAAACAATTCTTTACTATCAACAAACAGCTGGTTTCACTTGATGCTATCACCCAGAACACAAAATGAAAAGCTCACAGCCTATGAGATAGCTCAACAGACTAAGCGCCTACTTACGCAAGCAGAAGGACTTGGTTTGATCCCCAGCACCCCACGCTGAATGCACCCGGCCTCTGGGCACACTGAGCCGGCAACTGAGTCTGTGTGTGGTGGCACACACCTGTAATCCCACAACTGTGGAGGCTAAAAGCAGGAGGCTCACTATGAATCTGAGCTATGTAATGAAACCCTGTACCGAATACATTAAAAAAAGGATAAGAAAAGCTAAAATCCAAAGATTTGAGTAACATAGCCGGGCATGGTGGCACACACCTGTAATTCCAGCACTCAGGAGGCTGAGTCAGGAGGATCAGTGAGAGTTTGAGACCAGCCTGGGCTACAAAATTGAGCTCAAGGCCAGCCTGAACTGTACAGCGAGACCCTGTCTCAAAAAAAAAAAAAAAAAAAAAAAAACCAAAGATTTGAGTAACAAATTCATACTGCATTTGTTTGTTTGTTTGTTTATTGAGCAATTTTGAGGACTGATCTCCAAACCATGCTCTTGTCAGGCAGGCGCTGAAGCCACTCAGCTATCTGCCGGCCCTGTACTACATCCTTAATTCTTTTTAAAATCTACTTTCCCTCTTCTCCGCCTTCCCTTTTCCCTTTGGTGTCCTGTGCTTTTGTACAAGATCTAGATCCTATTATCTATTATCTATTATCTATTTCCTATTATCTATTTTGCTCCAAAATCTATTTATGGAAATCGGTTTGGAAATTTCTCAGGAAGCTAAAACTAGAAATCCATTTGACCCAGCTGCCCCTGAGCATCTTCCCAAAGGATCTGAAGACACACTGTAGGTTGCTGTTCCTTAAATCTGTTTCAGGTGAAAGAACTCACTGCTTCCATCTCAATTTTCTTTTTCTTTTTCTTTTTTTTTTTTTGTCTTTTTGAGACAGGGTCTCGCTATGCAGTTGAGGCTGGTCCTGAGCTCACTTTTGTAGCCCAGGCTGGTCTCGAACTCGCACCAATCCTCCTGCCTCAGCCTCCCGAGTGCTGGGATTACAGGCATGTGCCACCATGCCCAGCTTCCATCTCAATTTTCAATGTGCAAGAGATACATATTTCATTATTGCTTTTGCAAAACCTATTGGGAAGTAATGCATTCTCCTTCCAAATTTTCAAAATATGTCATTATATTTTGTGTATTTTTAGCCAGTACAAAATGTCTGATTTCATAAGATCATTTATGCAATACAGGCAATGGGAAACTGCAAATTTCTTAAATGTCAGTTTTCAAAACTCCCCTTTCCCCTTAGAGGGGTCCCATCAGTTTACTTTAAGAGAACTTCTAAGAACCCCAAAGTGAATTGCCTAGATTTTTCCTTCAAAATACGCTAGATGTAATAATGTATATTCTAAACTGCATTAGCATCAAGATCTGTTGGGACAGCATCTAGATATGCAATGAGTCACTTAATCTCTTAACCTTTTTCTATAGTGTCAGTTGGTATTTACTTTTTGCTGGGACAAAATACCTGACACCCAAAATTAAGGAAAGAAAGGTTTATTTAGCTCACAGCTTGTTGGGGTTTCAGTCCATACCCTGCTGGCTCCCAGGCAGGGTGCTGTGGATTAACTAAGGACTGACTTGTAACACCCAGCTGAAGAAGCATGGTTGGTGTGGATAACGCACCTGAGGACTGTTACCAACAGCATAAAAGGAGAACCAGGAGGGAATTTGCTGCTGTCGATTTTCCTGGGGAAGCTTGGCATGCTGGATTTCCTTACATGACCTAGGCTGCTCTCAGCAGGGGAACTTGGCTTCCCTCTGCTGCTGAGGATGGCTGTGGTCCCCTGGGGAGCTTCCTGGCTCCAGGGCAGGTCCCTCAGCCTGCCAGCACCTATCCTTCATCCCAGGACACAGACTTTCTACTTCGACCACTAGGAAGACATTTAGGCCTTTGCAGTGCAGTCCTCTGTACAGACTTGCAGGAGACATTGTCGTGGGCTCTAGGCCTCCAGGGGGACTCAGAGAGGATACTGGCATGGAAGCCAGGCCCTCGGCTTAATTCTTTCAGTCTCCGGTGCATGGACAGACTCTCTTGCGCTCTTCTGCCTTTGATTCTTTGGGCTAACAATAGAAAATAATAGTATAAGTTATGTGTCCTGTGTTAAATCCATTCTCTTGTAAACCCTGACTATAGCACTGGAGGAGGTTTTGTTTATTCTTTTTTTGTTCTTAATGGGAAGTGAAATTTGTCACGCATGAATTTCAGGGATACCTAAAGTATCTTCTAAAGAATTATAGAACTAATATCAAAGTGCTTTATGTTCGTATCACCCAAAATCTTGCTGAAATACTTAACTGTTAATTTCTGATCCACAAGAGATCAGTAAGAGAAAAGTACCTTATTTTGATGAAGCATCTATTATGCACTGTGATCTTGAGAATCCCAGTAGTGAAAGGAATACAAAGCATTTATGAAAAACTTAAAAGTATCTAGTGTACATAAAGCCATGATACTATTACTCTAGGACACAGGCACTTGAACTTAACATCACTGTCTTTCTGAATATCAAATGCCTTAGACATAACATGGAACCAGTATTTTCCATCAATCATTGATTTTCTAATAAATCCCTATAGATTGCAATTTAAAAAAAAGTTACACATTTTTACACAGAAATTTAGAAATCTAACCTTTGCAAAATGGTAGCAGGTCAATCCTATGGCATTTTTCCTTGTCTCTTATTCTCTTTTATTACCTTTTTTGTTTTTGTAAAACAAACATTTACTTGAGAGAGAGATTAGCAATAACTGAAATGACATAAGAAGCAGCACACATCTAAAAGACAAGAATGAGAGGCATTCCAGGCATGGTTTTAGTGTTATACATTGCTAGCCTCATTGTCAAAAACCTGTTGGAGACGCTTAGGACTGTTGTCTAATTCACCCTGTGTACCTAAGTGCACGACTTGGCCCCTGTAAAGCCATGACAACAATGTTTAGTGCACAGAGATAAACAGGAATGTAAAGGGAATTCCAGGTGAAAGCTGCAAGGAAAGCTATCAGTACATAAATTCCGGAGTGGAGGGCATGTGTAGAGGTGTCAGAAAAAAGCGAATCGAGAAATAATCCTGACAAGTGAAAGCTCAGAATGAGGGCTCCAGGCTGCACAGGACAGTGGCAGGAGCAAGGGCAGTGGACCAAGTAGTGAACGGTACAGCTGGGTGAGGGACGTGAGTCACTCACTGGGAAAAACTGGTCGACGGGCTGAGGCTCAGAGCCTTTTCCTGAGGTACGTATAGAATAAAGGTTAAAATATCCAAAAGTGACAGGTAGATTGACTGCTACTGCCACTTACTCCTTATGGACAGCTACCTTAATATTCTTTTCCTTCCATGTCCTTATTGTGTAACAGAGATAATACTAGGTAGAAGTTACACAACGGTGAAAGTGAAGTTCTTGCAAGTTATCTCTCTCTCTCTCTCTATCTCTCACTCTATCTCTCTATCTCTGACTGTGTCTCTGTCTCTATCTCTATCACTCTATCTCTCACTCTATCTCTATCTCTCTGTCTCTATCTCTATCTATCTCTATCTCTATCTCTCACTCTATCTCTGTCTCTCTGTCTGTATCTCTATCTCTATCTCTATCCCTATCCCTATCCCTATCCCTATCCCTATCCCTATCCCTATCCCTATCCCTATCCCTATCCCTATCTCTATTTCTATTTTTCTCTTTCCTGTACCAGAGATTGAATTCAGGACCCTGAGCTTGCCAGGCAGGCACTTATTCTACTGAGCTATCCCCCAGCCCCTTGCAAGCTCTTTGGATTCTAACACTATGAAAAGGGAGATACATGTTCACAAACTAAAGCCCTAAAAATGTTCCTGTAGCTCCTGTAATCAATATAGATTGTAAAGATGGGGAAAGAATTCAGGCAGTCAAAGTCCTACTAGCTCTGTTTTCTCCACTAGCATCTCTAATCAGTTGTCATTCAGACTAGAATATGAAGTTCACTTAACCTTGTTAACTGTTAAGTTTCTTTATTCATATTTGAGTGAAAGAAATGACTGAGGAATTTAACAGAATCTGTTAAGTCCATGAAAAGTGGAAACATTTTAGGTTCTAACTCTATGCATGGCAAATTGGAAGTTTTATCACCACATTTAACCTTCAGCATATCTATCTTTGAAATATAGGTTCAAATGTGAAATTACCATTTACATACATTGCAGTAACTGATGATGGTCACCCTTTTCTAAGCTGTAAGGTTTGAGTTCTTAAAAAAAAAAAACAGGAATTACAATAAGATCTAAAATTTACATCATTGGTATCTGCACATACAATTTTTTCCATATTTTCACGTCATAGGCTAAAACTGTGAAAAGGCCAGATAAAATAGCTCCCCAAAAAGTTCAAACATAAAGCAAGAAATATGGAAGTAAAAATAAATATGTCAAATATACGTATTTCAGGTAACTTCTATCTTCCTTTCATCTGAAATTTTATCTTTTAGACATAGGCAATTGAGCAGAATAAATGCATTCCCTTCCTCAAAGCAAATCAAAGTTATTTATGATTAATATTCTATTTAATGGAGGTGTATTGGGAGCTATAACAATTGATAGGATAAAACAAGAAATAAATGATGTTCAGTTCTCATCTTAGCCTCTGTGCTAGATCAGAACAAAATCAGTTGCTTATTTTTTATCATTTCTGTTGATCAAATCTATTTCCAATAAAGAGATGATCAGGAAGGACTACAAATATTACCCAGCTTGTAGTATTCATCAATTTACTCAACATTTTCTGCTTGGAGTCCCATGAAGTAATTTATGAATTTCCCCTTTGTATTTTGTACTGGGAATGTTTCAGAAATGCTGCTGTAATGTAAGTCAGCCAAAACTGCTGCAGCCTAAAGGAATTCACACGGCAGCCAAAAAGCAGCCAACGCGACTGCCTAAGCTTAACCATCACTTTGTTGGCTTTTCTAAAAAAAAAAAAAAAGTTGGCATATTGCATATTGTCCTCACAATCATTCTACAGAGTACAGTGTGTGGGCATGACCCACCTCCCTACTGATGTTGCTTA
>PVJA010047039.1:0-14839 GCA_004027025.1 Myocastor coypus
GGGAACGCAGAGGCGGGGCAGAGGGGCTGCAGGGAGCCTACCCGCGGTGGGCACGCAGGCCTAGCTCCCAGTTGTGCAGTTTGGGTCTCCCAAGTGAAATTCTTAACCATTATTTTTTAAGCTACTAGCTCACCTGGGACAGGCTAAACTTCAAACTATGGTCACTGAGTTTCCAAAGTTGCCTTTTCTAAGTACTGACATACAAACTGATGACATTGTTACTTGTATTCTGTTGCCATCCAAATATCCGCATTTCACCTTTCTTTCTGAAGGTTCCTATGTACAGGTTCTGATTACCCATTTCTACTTGCCAGTTCACAGGCACTTTAATCCCAATATGACTTTTTGATCTTGTCCCCCCCATCCTTTGCATTTCCATATTACCTTAGTCTGCTTGGGTTGTCATAACAGAATACCAAAAGACTAAATGGCTTGTGGGTGGATTCACTAACTGTCAATTTGGAACACCTAGCTGAACTGAATCAGCATGGTTCTGGGAATATAAGGCCCACCTGAGGATTGTTGCCAAAAGCATTTTAAAAAACTGGCAAGGACGATGGTATGCTGTTAATTCTCCTGGAAAAGCTCATCACACTAACTTTCCTGATGTGAACTCAGCTGTTCTCAAACTTGGAGGAGCTGGGATCCTCTTTGTCATTGAGAATCATTGTGGTTCTTCTGAGAGGAGCTCTGATCCTTATGTTGCACATTGCTTTCTGGCTCCAGTACAGGTACATCGGCCTGCTGGTACAGATCTTTTTCATCTTGCTGGCACAGACCTTCAAGCTTCCACTACTGACCTTTGGATCTTTCCAGTGCAGATTCTTGATACAGACTTGCATGAGACTTTGCTATGGATCCTGGGCCCCCAGTTGAGCTCATGTAGGACAGTGTTGTGAGATCCAGGCCCTGGATGCTTTGGGTCTCTGGTGCATGAACAAATCTCTTGTACAGCATTTGTTACTGGGAATCAAACCCAAATCCTTGCACTTGCCAGGCAGGTGCTTAGACTACTGAGCTATCTCCCCAGCCTCTGAATCAACTTAGTGTTTCCTTTTTTTTTTTTTTTTAATGGCCAGCTCAGCCTGCCCTGGGGGTGGGGCTGGTGTAGCATGTGGTGCCCAGGATCAAACTGCTGTCTCTGTGGTTGCTTAAGCTTTCCTAAGCAGGCACTTCAGATCACTGAACCATCTCACTGGCTCCTACTTTCCTTTTGTTGATGTTTCCTGCAATTATATAAACACAGTTTTAGCCATTTTTGAATTTAATTAAGAAAATTTCAAGCCTCAAAGGCCAGCCAGACAGCTCAGTGGACTAAAGCCTCTGCTTAGGCAGACACAGGGGTAGGGGGTGGGGTTGTGGTGGGTGGGTGTCCATCCTCACCCCTGCCATGCCCTCCATATCCCCACATGCCTGTAATCCCAGCACTTGGTAGGCTGAAAATAAAAGAATCACTGAATCCAATCTCAGTACTGTAGACCCTGTACTAAATACACAATAAAAATTAAAAAATAAAGAAAATTCAAAGCCTTCCTTAATACATTTTCTCCATTGGCTGCATAATACACATTCCAATATAATTTAATTTCTTTGGATAGTTGTCTCCACCAATTCCTACTCAGTAGGTTTCACCAGGGCACCCATTTCCTATCCCATCACTGCTCTCTAAAGTCTTTCAATGACACCACCTCCTGTGTGGCTCACTGCACCTCTCGTCACCTTGACCTTTAAGAATGACTCAGTCTCCATTTCTTTATTACTAAAAGCACATCCAAATGCCTAAGAAAAAAGACACATATGAATTTGGTTAGAAATATTTTATTACATTTATGTAAAATATTTTTAACAATATGCTTTAAATATATGTATACTCTATGGTCTGATTTATTAATCTCAAGTTAAGGAAGTGGTAAACTTCAACATTTAACTTACTGTATTAGCAAAGACAGGAGTAATTGGTAATTGAAAAATGTCAATTTATTCAACTTTTTCTGAGTGCAAATCTACATTAAAAAGTTTCAAGTTTTCTAAACATATATTGCTAATAAAAATTAAAGAATTAGATGTTAAAGGTCCTTTGATTATTTGGCAATGGTGAAATTATGGGTGATTCTTATATTAGTCTTTTGTACTTCTAACGTCTCAATAAACATGCATTTCATTATGTTATAGAATCACCTATTTAGATGTATATACTGAGTAATTGTAGTATCTTTCTTCTAACACTATGTAGAAGGGGCTCAGCTATAGTGAGTAACTCTCCAGTCAGAGAGATTTTCACAGATGATTCAAACCAGTTGTTAAGTTACTTATTTAACTTTATGGTGGTGGGACATAAAATGCTTTATCTCATCTGGTTGTGATATGGTTTTTCTAAATAGTTTTTATTCCTCCAGAATTAGGTTTTTCACTGTTTTCATTTGTTTATTATTTAAATTTGATTTCTGCCAGTTCAATCAACTGTAACTATTATTTAAGTTACAGATAAATCAATTTTATAGAAGACAAAAACTTCTCAATGCATATTTTAATTCATATAAAAAGACTTTATCACACATACTTGGGCAGTGCATACACTAAAATTGGAACAATATAGAAAAAGTAAGTGTGACCCTTACACATGGACGACATGCAAACTTATGAAAGTATATTTTTATGAAATAAATCAGACACACAAACCTTAAAAATTGAATGATTTCTTTTATATGAGAAAAATATATCAATTTACATGTGCATATTTACATACTTTTGTAAATATGGAAAATAGAAGATAGATAAATAGGAAGCAGGATGAAGTTCAAATCATTTCTTAGATTACCATTCTGTTGTTTCAGACACACACACACATATGCTATATTTTAGGGTGTTTTTGTATTTTAGGGAAGGGTCTGCAGAGTTCAGAGTCTCACTACTAGATCACAGTTGTAGTGATCCACTTGTTTACAGCCTCCTGAGAACTGGGATTACCGGTGTGTACCACCACACCCAGTCTCAATTGTTGTTTCAGTGAGACCCTGGAGCGGGGCCTGTACAGCAGGCGTATACGCTAATTTGTTTCATTTGAACTTCTAGTTTCCCTTGGGCTGGGGAAATAGCTCACAGTGACATCAGCATCTGCCTGGCAGGCACAAGGTTCAGAGTTTGAGCCCTAATACCAGAGGGGCAAAAATATTAAACTTCTAGTTTCTCTTATTTAATTGAAAAGAAAGTTTTGTGCTATCATCTGTTACATTTTTCTAAGAGATACTCTTTTATTTTGAATTTTGTTTTATTTATTTTTTACAATAATTAATATATTGCATATTGTTGCCTTCATTGTAGTTGTTCAGAGTACAAGATGCAGACATGATTTCTTGTCTAAACATCATTAGTACAGATCTTTCTTTTTGTTGTTCAAAGAGAAATTAGCTGTGTATATAGTCCAATAGTCCATAACAGTAGTGTATTATCAGCTCATCTGGCATTAGCAGAAGCTGTTGACTTGAGCCTTTTACTACTTAGCTTACTAATATGGCTTTCCTTTTTATGCCTCATGGTTAGACTTTTCTGCTGGATGGTTAAGGCCAAGATAAAGCAATACCTATATTACAAAAAAACTTTAACTTTTGCATCTGACAAAGTCAGTCACGTGCCCTCAGAATTTACCCTGAAGTCATATACTGTGGTTTGCAGAACTGGATGCCATCCATCAGCCATTGGATGAATCATGGTCATTGCTTGACCAATTTGTACTCTGTGAAAGCCTGCGAGAATGCTTTCTCTCTTGGTGACTCTCTTTAGGCATTCTACATCACTGATTGCTTTCCTCTGTGGCCTTTTGAGAAGGAATTTTTTTGGCTAGCTCAGGCTGCCTTAAGGGTGGGAGTGGGAACTGAACCACCATCCCCTATGCTTGACAGGGATTGCTAGTGCAGTCACTTTAACCACTGAGCTAACCCAAAGGCCCCCTAAGAGAGACTCTTTCTTGCCTATGTCTTGTAATCTGTGTAACTACTTCGAAGATAACAATATACAACATGCCAGGTATTGTTATTCTCTCATTATTCTGTTATAAAATTTTTCTTTACTTTTCAGAAAAAAAGACTTTAACCATCACATTGATACTCTATTTTAACTCTCCATTCACAGTCTCATTTTTTTTAACCTTACATACTCGTCCTCCTTGAAATGAATAATTTCAGCTGTAGTTAGAGATTCCAGCTCTGACATTTACTGTCTATTTCCCATTGGACCAACTACTCAACTTATCCAAAGTTTAGTTTAATAAAGTATAATTTGTACATATGCATTTACCTCTTAAAGTTATCAGGATTAAATGAACTATTGGTGCCAGGCATAATACTTGGCACATGGTAATCACAACGCAAATTTAGCTATTATCCATTTTATTGTGATTTCCTTTTAGGTCAGTTCTTCACCCCACTATATCAAAGCAGTATTCTATTCATATTAATCACAACAACTCTTGGAAACAATAATGTTATCAAGACATTTCTTAAAGCCATGTGAAACAATCTCTCTTATAGATTACTTCCCTATGAGCAACCTCCTCAAGGCACCCTTCACATCAGGGTTCCTAAGGCTGTAGATAAGTGGATTCAACATTGGATTGATGACAGTGTTGAAGATACCAATGCCCTTTTCTTTATCTGAGGCTTCCACTGAACCCAGCCTCACATAGCTAAAGAGGCTTGTCCCATAGAAGACAGCCACCACAGTGAGGTGGGAGCTGCACGTGGAGAAGGCCTTCTTCCTGCCCTCAGCAGAACGAATCCTCAGGACTGCAGCTACCACATGGACATAGGAAAGTGTGATGAGAACCAATGGAGACACACCCATGAAGGCTGATGCTACAAAGAGCAATTGTTTGTTCAGTTGGATGCTGGAGCAGGAGATCTGGAAGAGCTGAGGAAGGTCACAGTAGAAGCTTTTGATCACATTGGAGCCACAGAATTTCAGAGTGGACAAAGCAATAGTGTGAGTCAGTGCATTGGTGAAGGAAAAGACACATGACATGCCTACAGAGGCTTTCTGGATTCCCCAGCTCATGTGGGTGCTGTAGGTGAGGGGGTGGCAGATGGCCAAGTAGCGGTCATAGGCCATGACAGTCAGTAGGAAACAGTCTGCTCCAACCAGAAGGTGGAAGAAGAAGAGTTGTGAGAGGCAGGATGTATAGGGGATGCTTCTGTCATTGGATAAGAATTGTCGCAACATAGCAGGGACAGTGACAGTGATGCACCCAACATCCAGCAGGGACAGGTTCCCCAGAAAGAAGTACATGGGGGTGTGGAGTTTGGGTTCAATGAGGATAGCAGCAAGGACGCTGAAATTGCCACCAATAGTAGCTACATAAGCAAGGAGGAAGATGATAAAGAGGATGGGCTGTAGGGCTGGAATGTCTGTTAGGCCCAACATGACAAACTTGGTTTCAAATGAATCATTTCCTGGGACTGCCAATTGCATGTCTGTCTTCTATTAACAATAGTATGTGCAATGATTTAAAACCACTGTGGTGGCTAAAGGTGAATGAGACTGTGATTAACAATCACACAGTGTAGCAATGCCAAGAGACGTTAGGATATTAGGGACCATAGAAATTGAGGGGAGCAAAGTAATTATTGAGCCATAATAGAAAAAAAGGCTTGATAGATGTGATTTTTAGTAAGTAAAGAAAGTGGCATTAGAGAGACTCACAAGCAATAGAAGGACTGAAATAAAATTCTTGAATTTTGCCAAAAATTTGAAACAAATGTGACATTTGAAGGTTAGGGGATAAAATGATTTTCCTAAAGCTATAGCTAAGGGAAGGAAATTACAACTTCATACAATGGCATGGCTGTAGTCTGGATACACAATATCCCATTATATATGTAAGTTAAGCTTCATCCACTGTTATCTTCCATGGATTTGTTTCGTGAAACTTGAGAAACAAAATCTGCAGATGCTGAAGTCCTTCTGTAAAGTGGCATAGTGTATGGATATAACCTTGCACTTCCTTCCATATATTTAAAATCATATCTCAATTAATTACATCTGGTATAATATACTTAAAAAAGTCTTCACATATTCAGTTTACACAAATATTTTTTCTGAATATTTTCAATCCCTGATTGGTTGAATCAATGATGTAGAAAGCACAGAGATGGAGAGGCTGGTAGAAGTGTGGCAGTATAATGCTGATCACTATGGCTAAGAGTATTAAAATATTAGCATGAGAAACTTTGAAGGTTGTTCTGAGTTTTTCAGAAAAAAATAATGAAATGCAATGAAAAAAAATGAAACTAGATGACAGTACATCACTGAAGATATTTACAAGTCCATAGCTGGTTATTACTAACACTTTAGATTTTTGTAAAGAGTAGGATTATATTGTATTTTTCCATAAACACTCTAAGAAACTTAGGTTCTGTCACATGATATATTACTGCATAAGAAAAATATAAGAAGGGCTTGAGTATGGTGACAATCCCAGGCTGATACACAGTAGAGTTGCCTCATGGAATACTCAGCTGAATTCATTCAGAGCTGGAGTTTCAGCTCTACACTGTTTTTTTGTTTTGTTTTAAAATTCCCAATCCTTAGTTTTAACTTTTATTATTTTTTACTTTTAATAAGAAATAACAATGAGACAGTTTCAAAACACATTAGTAGGACAGCCACAAAAATTAATACAATGTATATTGTTGTCTTCATAGTAATTGTTCAGAGTACAAGATGCAGACATGGTAACTTTTCTAAATATTATTAATACAAATATTTCTTCTCATTGAACTAAGAGAAAGTAGTATTATATGTAGTTCAATATTCCATAATAGTAGTGGGTTATCGGCAGAACTCTCAGTGTTGGAAGTTGTTGACTTGAGCCTCTTACAGATCAGCATATTAATCTGGCTTTACTTTTTATGCCTCATGGTTAAACTTTTCTGCTGGGTGGTTAAGGCCAAGTTAAAGCAAGACCTACATAACATTTTGCAGAACAAAAAATTAGAGAAAAAGAAAGGCTACAAGAATAGCCAATATTTTGGCCCTACGCCCTTCAAGGTCAGTATGGACTCAGAACATAAGAGAACCTGTGCTGTAACATCCTATAACTCAGTGGTGTCCCAAATTTTCTGTTCAAGGAGATTATGGGGTCACAGAGGAAAAGGATCAACAATGTATAGTGTGCCTAAGGAGAGTCACCTAGAGAGAAAACATTCTCTCAGGCTTTGACAGAGAGCAAACTAGTCAAGCAATTTCCGTGACTCATCCAGATGGCTGACACTGACAAATGTTCTACAAAATGCTCTCCATGGTTTCCAGGTAAATCCTGAGGGGATTTGACTGACCTTGTCAGATACAAAAGTTACATTTTTTGTTCTACACTGTTTTTGTTTCCTTAATCTAATTTTATATTTAGGACAGGGGCTACAGGGTCTCCCTACGTAGATTGAACTCACAGTGGTCCTCCTGTTTTCAGTCTGTCAAGTGTTGGGATTACAGGTGCCAGCCACCACACTGTCTCAATCACTATTTCTGTGCTCTAAGGATAGGGCCAGAATAGCAGGGATACATCTTCCATGGATTTGTTCCAGGAAACTTCAGAAACAAAATCGCAGATGCTGCAGGTCTGCCTAAGCAGGTGATTTCATCTGTTGAGCTATCTGACTGGTGTTCTTTAATCTAATTTTATGTCACCTAAGTCATATCTGTTCTTTGGCCTAGTGATCACACAAAAGTTATGGACAATAAAGATGTACAGTTACTTACATGAGGCTTTCTTAAAAAAAGTGGTTGTTTGAATAAAATACATGGTGATGCATCTCAACCTCTGGCTGAAAGACAAATACCAAATCACTCATAAGGAGCCTAACTCACATAAGAAAGGTTAGAGATCTCCAAGGCCAAAGGCAAATGTATAAGAAGACACTTCCTGATGAAGTGTCCTCAGGCAATTAAGGAATCAATCACCATGGAAGAGTCTGGCCTTTTCCACAGGGACATATCCTTACCATTGCTACAAACACACAGTGTCAAAAGTTTAATCAGTCTTGTTTAATGTGCCCTCCCTTTGAGCTACTGCAGTCCTTCCGCACAGCCCTTACGGTTAACAGGGTTAAGAATTAAATCTTCGCTACCTCTTCTCTTCCTCCTTTCTCTCAGGGTCGTGCACCCAAGTCCCACAGGAGGGATGAAAGAAAAAAGATTTTTTTTTGAGACCGGGTCTCGTTATGCAGTTGAGGCTGGCCTTGAGCTCACTTTTATAGCCCAGGCTGGTCTCGAACTCTCACCAATCCTCCTGCCTCAGCCTCCCAAGTGCTGGGATTATAGGCGTGCGCCACCACGCCCGGCAAGAAAAAAGATTTTTCAGTGTCAAAAAGATGAATTCCACATGCATCGAAGTCAAGGTATGAATATGAAGCAGGAAGTCTAGAAATAATACTCACCTAGTTAGGGAGAGAGGCACTGCTGGGGTTAAGAGTGAAAATCTTGCCCAGTGGTCCTCATAAAGGTGAGAGCTTATAAATGACACAGAGACAAAGATGAACAACTTTGCTGACATTTCACAATGAGCTCTTTCTCCTCCCCATTATTATTCCTTAGTGGCCTCAGAAATTAGTGCCTTCCAAGGGGAGCTAGAGCTGGATAAACACTTGCTTTAATCAAACCCATAATGATCTTGTAAACTCATAATAATCTCTTTAAATATCCCGAAATTTGTAAAAATGTTTTCAAGTGTGAACTTGAAAAAATTCATTTATTTATTTAACAAATGTGTCCTTGAAATTTTTAAAATTAATTTTAATGACACAGAAATAGCAATGAGACAGTTTCAAGCAAGATAGTAGGTCAGTTGCAATAATTAATGCACTGCATATTGAAACATTAGGGTCCCAAAATTCAAAGACCCAATCCAGAAATGGGCATCTGAGAACACACACTTCTCAGAGAAAGAAATTCAACGAGCCTATAAATGCATGAAGAAATGCTCCACTTCACTAGCCATTTGTGAAATGCAAATTAAAACAACACTTAGATACAATTTCACTCCAGCAAAAATGGCTATCATAAAGAAATCAACCAACAACAAATGTTGAAGAGGCTGTGGGGAAAAAGGAACGCTTCTCCACTGCTGGTAGGAATGCATACTGGGGCAACCATTATTGAAAGCACTGTGGAGACTCCTTAAAAAACTAGAACTGGAAATCCCATTCAATCCAGCTATCCCCCTATTGGGAATTTTCCTAGAGGAACTGAAAATATATCATAGTGATATCTGTGCACCTATGTTCATAGCAGCACAGTTTGCGATAGCCAAATCTTGGAAACAACCAAAATGTCCATCATCTCAAGAACGGTTGAAAAAGACGTGGCATTTTTATACAATGGAATATTACTCAGCTATAAAGAATGAGAAACTGGAAGACTTCGTATATAAGTGGATGTATCTTGAAGATATACTCATAAGTGAAATAAACCAGACCTACATGTATAAAAGTCATATAGTCTCCCTAGCGTAAGAACTCCAAAGAAGAAATAAAAATGTAAAGGTATAGCACAGCTGAATGGAAATCAAGAACTTAAGGGTTAAACAATGAAGAGACAGCAAACAAAAGTCGGGAAACATGGCAGGGGCAAAACCATGCACTTATATACACAGGATGAAGTAGACAATCGTCCTAAGAACCTCCAACGGGCTTTTCACACTGAGAATAACAATGTGTAACACTAAGGTTATGCTTGGAATGCCTGTCATTTTGGTCCTTTAGATGTGTGCTACTTCTAATGTAATTTCAAGTATTACTATATTCTCTCTCTCTCATGTAGTAATTATTCAGAGCACAAGATGGAGACATCATATCTTGTGTAAACATTATTAGTACAAATCTTTCTTCTCCTTTAACTAAGAAAAAGTAGTTGTATATTTATCCTAATATATATATATATATATATATATATATGTATATATATAAATAATTTTTTCTCACTAAAAATGGTCCTTCACTTATATCTGCCTTTTTTCTTTTGCTTTGCCAGAGATGGGTATTCCACTGCCATCCAAATATTGTAGGTGCATGAAATCAGAAAAATAACTCAATATAGTCCAATAGTCCATTATAGTAGTGGGTTATTTACAGAGCTGACAATGTCAGAAGTTGGTAACTTGAGTCTTTTATAGATCAGCCTATTAATTTGGCTTTATTTTTATAACTCATGTTTAGACTTTTATGCTGGATGATTAAGACCTACATAACAAAAAAATGTAACTTTTGTATCAGACAAGGTCAGTCAAGTCCCCTCAAGATTTACTCTAAGACTATGTACAGGAGTTTGTACATCTTTTGTCAGTATCAGCCATCTGTATGAGTCAGGTCCATCGCTTGACCAATTTGCAACAAATGAGTTGTTAAGCATCTAGGAACCACCGTTCTTATTCACAGTATTTCTAGCATTCAACTGAATCTCAAAAGAGTCTTACAGAGTAGCAAGTCACAGTGTTCAGGAAAATTTGAGATTTGGGGTTTGTGTGAAGTACAGGTCATCATTTTAGGAGAGGAGCTTGCGATTGTCTTGTCATTTCTTGCAGCAGGAGACTGAGGGACACACGGAGCCTAAGACGGGTCAGCTCCTGTTTCATCCCTGATCCAGTATACTCCACAGCCTCTCACAGGTCACTTCACATCACATCCCACTTTGTCACCCTTACACCTAGATTCCCTTCCAGTCTCAAATGCCTTACATTTCTTTTGCTCCCAAAGTAGAATCCACAACCTATAGCATTCTGATTGTGAATATCTTCATTCTCTTATCTCCAGCACCATAAAGGCAGATAAAAGTTTAGAATACCTGCTAGACCAGGAGCATTCTACATCTACTAACTGCTGAAGGTGGCTTCAGGGGTCAAGTACAATATGTAATTAACAAACCTTCCTCACTGGCATAAGACTGTCAGGAGTCAAGCAGGAGTTGGTAGGGAATTAGGATAGATTTATATTACGTCTGTTGACAGCTATTCATTGACTAGGACTTCTAGGTTACTGAGCCCAAATACAATTCATCATGTGTACTTTCTTACTCTTGAGGATCATGATACAATTTTTCTTATTCCTCTACCCTCTTCTCTTCTTTCCCTCTCCTTACTTTCAAAAGATTTGCTTCTGTGTTTCCCTTATTCTCTCTCTCTCCCTCCATTCCTCTCTCTCTCCCCCTTCCTCTCTCCCCCCCTCTCTCCTCTTTTCCTCACCTCTCCCCTTGTTCTACTGCCCAATTGAGCATTTTCTTATTTCATTATATCTATTATACATTTGGACTTTATTTCCACTTTCAGTTACTCACACCACAATGGCAAACACTGAGATGTCATGCAAAATTTGGAGGCAGATTAATTAATGTCCACAGACCTGGCTGAAATCATTCCCACAGTGTCAGGCCCTGATTGCTGGTACTCTTTTTTTTTTTTTTTTTTTTTTTTTTTTTTTGAGACAGGGTCTCACTATGCAGTTCTGACTGGCCTTGAGCTCACTTTTTTAGCCCAGGCTGGTCTCGAAATCGCACCGATCCTCCTGCCTCAGCCTCCTGAGTGCTGGGATTACAGGCATGAGCCACCACGCTTGGCCTGGTACTCTTAAGATGTATAGAAGGCTTGCAAGAGGAAAGTACAGAAGTAGAGTATTTGGCAGTTATTGATTGGTTACATCTTGCCTCATTATTACTGTTTGGTTTCAGTGAAAACTATACCATATATATTGACTATTAAGGCAAGTTAAAACTTGAGGCAGGCTTACTGTTATGTGAAACACTTGGTTGAGGTAAAAAAAATAGGTTTAGGATGAGGTTGGTTAGATAAGGAAAATATGTATTTACTGATAGAAAAAAATCTGCTCAGGGAAATGTCTAGTTGCTGGTTGGCATACAACCTCAGAAATAAAAATTTAACTATTTTCCTCATAGACACCAGAGAAGTGTCTGATTTATTTCACTTAAGAGTGTGGTCTCAAGGTGCATCCATTTACCTATAAATGTCTCAAATGAATCTGTCTTTATGGCAGAGTAATGCTTCACTGTATAAGAAAAACACATCTTTTTATCCATTCAGAAGTTGATGGATATTTGGCCTGTTTGCAAGATTTGGCTATTACAAACTGTGCCACTATAAACATGGGTGTGCATATATCACTGTGTTATGATGTTTTTAATTCTTTTGGGAAGATATCAAGAAGGGGAGTAGCTGGTTCAAATGGAACTTCTAGTTTTAATATTTTTATGGATCTCCACATTGATTTTCATGGTGCTTGCTCCAGTCTAGAAACAGTGGAAAAGGGATCATTTTTCCATGACAGCCCCACCTGATTTTATTAGTGCTTGACTTCTTGGTAATAGCCATTCTATCTGCAGTGAAATGGAATTTCTTTATTGATTTATTATCTTTCAAATGACCCATGATCTTGAACTTTTTTCACACATTTATTTGCTGTTTCTATTTCTTCATCTGAAAATGTCTTAATTTAAGATACTCATTTTTGGACTGATTCTGAACATGGGAGGCGGTCTGATTTTTTCAATTCTTTGTATGTTCTATATATTAGTCCTTTGTCTGACATACAGCTAAGATATTTTTTCCAATCGGTGGTTTTCTTTTTACTCTATTGGTGGTTTCTTTTGCACTGCCTGGCAAGTGCATGGGCCTGAGTTCAGTCCCCGGTCTCACAAAAGCAAATAAACAAATACATTTTGGATGTTTTGAGGAATAAGCCTTTCTAAAGTAGCATTGTAATTTTAGGAAGACTGCAAAGGTTTTATTTTTGTATTCTTTATAAATAAAAACAACCAAAAACTATTTTTCTCTTCATGATCCAACTTCAGTGACTACAATCTCAGGAACTAGTAAGATAAGTTTATAACAAATGTACAGTTTATAGTTGCTGAATCATCTATTATCCAGTTATTTATTAAATCAAAAAGTTATAAACCAATACTTCAAAAAGCTTCCGATATTCATTACTGGAGATATGTAACTGGGTAGGACTCATAATTATATGTGTTTAGTCTCTATCCTTAAAATTGTCTAAGGGTACTTATAATACAAAAATACAAATCCAAATGTGTTTCTAACAATGTAACAATTTGTGTGTCCCATTAGGACCTTCCACTGGAATGTTTTGAAACCAAAGCAAAATTTACCTCCAAGATGTATCAGAGGAAAAGTAAACTTTTGAATGGCATATTATAATGATGTAGAAAAAAATGATTAACAACTAGTAATGTTAGTATTAGCCATGCAACTAAGAAATTAAACATTGTGTCCCACACTTTCAAGTACTGTGTCACATATGAACCACCTTTAAATGGCATTTATTTCTCCACATATTACTTAAAACAAGACCAGATTTTCACGTTTTTCAGTGCAAAGTAAAACAAAGTGATGTCAATAGAAACAGTTTATTACAATGCTACTTTAGAAAGGCTTTTTCCTCAAAACATCCAAAATGTATTTGTTTATTTGCTTTTGTGAGACCGGGGACTGAACTCAGGCCCTTGCGATTGCCAGGCAAGTGCTTATTCCACTGAGCTATCGCCCCAGGCCCCCAAAATGTATTTAAAAGATGTCCAAATCATGAGAATGATCAACCTCAATAGTTCCCTCCACATCCAACTTGGTTTCTCCATGTCCTTCTTGTGGTTCATCAAGGAAGGCCAGGGCCTCGTTAGTATCACTTGCGAAAGTTCACCGTGAGTTATCATCGTCTTCTTGAAAATTCAGGTTTTTAATGGCTTGTTTCATCTTTTTCCCCAATGTTTGTGCTTGACTTCTTGGTAATAGCCAAGAAGTGTTCTCCTCTTCCTAGCAGCTTTTTTCTTTTCATATTCCTTTTGATTTTCAATGTAGAAAATATCCTGTAATCCCAGCACTTGGGAGGTATAAACAGGAGGATTGCTATGAGTAAGTAGTGAGACCCTTAATTAGTTTTTCACTGATACTAGGGGTGTTTTTTAGGAGATTCAGGAAAACTCCACCTGGTGGTCTTCTTCAACTACCATTCATTACAAAAAGGCCACCATTTTGTTCAACTTCAGCAGTTTCCTTCAGAAGTTCAATTGCTTTTTTGTTCCCGATTATTCTCACTACTCGGGCGATGAGATCTTTCTTTGGTTCCTGTAACCTAAAAGAAATTTCATCAGCCACTTTTTCTTGAGAATCTTCCTCTGTGATCTCATACCTGCCCTTCTATTTCGTTTCCAGTCTGGCCCCAAGTCTGTCTCTGACAGGTCGTTTCTGTTTGAGATGACCTTGACCGTTTTTCTCTTCTTCTGACTCAGTTTTTTTGTCACTATGCATATACTCATCTAACCCTTTGCCTAAATCTTTTGTATATTCTTCAGATTCCTTCTTCAGTTTCTTAGCAAGCAAATAATGATAGGTCTCAGACTGTCTACTGTTCTCAACATTGCCTTCCATTCCCAAAATGCCCAGTTCAGTGGCCACTGTGTCTTGATGCTATGCTTGTAGCACAGCACCCCATACGTTGTGAATCTTCTTTCCTCCAGCAACAGGTGGTTTCTGACTGCTCTGGCCAAACTGAAAAGGCTCAGGTTTAGGAGGGAGGTTAAGACATTTCTGTCACTTGCCTTTCCAAAGAGAGCTAACATCATCTGAATCAGAAAAACTTGGGGGCCGGGCGTGGTGGCGCACGCCTGTAATCCCAGCACTCGGGAGTCTGAGGCAGGAGGATCGGTGCGAGTTCAAGACCAGCCTAGGCTACGAAAGTGAGCTCAAGGTCAGCCTCAACTGCATAGCGAGACCCTATCTCAAAAAGACAAAAAAAAAAAAAAAAAAAAAAAAAAAAAAAAAAAAAAAGAA